>VZTB01003612.1:0-295557 GCA_013397245.1 Thryothorus ludovicianus
CCGGCTCCGGCGGCGGGCGGGGAGCAAGCGGAGGAGGGGCGGGGGGACCGGCTGCATCGCGCGTGGAGGAAAATCTCCTTCCAGGTGGCTGCACAGCTGCACTGGAGCTACTAGCCGGCTCCAGGGGCTTGTGATTTGAGGACTGTTGCTTCTATCCAGGGGCCTCGAATGGAGACCTTATATCTAAAGGATCTGACTGTTAGAGAAGCTGCTTTGAATACAGGGATTTCCAAGTGCCCTTATTTATTGTCCTAACAATCTGACCAGCGCCTGGAAAGCATACTCTGAGGTGAAAAAGTGAAGGAAACAAAAAGGAAGCAAAAGGGTTTTCAATTAATACTGAATATCCCAAAAATGTATAGAAATTCTGCTGCCTCAAGAATGTGTGAGAATTTGTATTTCTCTTTTCCCTCTCTATTTTAGTGGCTGGACCAGAACTGTCTCTAGATTGACTCCCTTAGCTGTACTAGGTGTTTGGAACCATGGCGGCAGGTGTAGCAGCTTGGTTACCCTTTGCCAGGGCAGCAGCCATAGGATGGATGCCAGTGGCTACTGGTCCCATGCCAGCTGCTCCACGGCAGGAGAGAAAGCGAAGCCAGGACTCTCTGATTGTGCTGAATGTGAGTGGCATCCAGTTCCAGACATGGCTGGACACGTTAGAGCGCTACCCTGACACTCTGCTGGGCAGTTCAGAGCGGGACTTCTTCTACCACCCTGAGACACAGCAGTACTTTTTTGATCGGGACCCTGACATTTTCCGCCACATTCTTAACTTCTACCGTACTGGGAAGCTTCATTATCCTCGCCAGGAGTGCATCTCAGCTTATGATGAGGAGCTGGCCTTCTTTGGCATCATCCCGGAGATCATTGGTGACTGCTGTTACGAGGAGTACAAGGATCGCCGGCGTGAGAATGCTGAGCGCCTGCAGGATGATGCTGATACGGATCACGTAGCCGAGAGCTCCCTACCCTCGATGACAGCTCGTCAGAGGATGTGGCGGGCCTTTGAAAACCCACACACAAGTACCCTGGCTCTGGTCTTCTACTATGTCACTGGTTTCTTCATTGCCGTCTCTGTTATTGCCAATGTGGTGGAGACAGTGCCCTGTGGGGTCAGCCCGGGTCGCATCAAAGAGCTGCCCTGTGGAGAGCGGTATGCGGTGGCTTTCTTCTGTCTGGATACTGCCTGTGTCATGATCTTCACAGTTGAGTATCTCCTACGTCTGCTGGCAGCTCCTAGTCGCTACAAATTTGTGCGCAGTGTCATGAGTATCATTGATGTGGTGGCCATTATGCCATATTACATTGGCCTGGTGATGACAGACAACGAGGATGTCAGTGGGGCTTTTGTGACATTAAGGGTCTTTCGTGTCTTCAGGATCTTTAAGTTTTCCCGCCACTCACAGGGTCTGCGCATCCTGGGCTATACACTGAAAAGTTGTGCCTCGGAGTTAGGCTTCCTCCTCTTCTCACTCACGATGGCCATCATCATCTTTGCCACAGTCATGTACTATGCAGAGAAAGGTTCATCAGCCAGCAAGTTCACCAGCATCCCTGCAGCCTTCTGGTACACCATTGTCACCATGACAACACTGGGGTAAGTGCAGCTGGTGTTTGGTTACAGCCAACATTTCAACAAGTGTATTGGCACGAGCGGAAAATACTCAATTTAAAAAAAATGGTGATAGAAAAAAATGTGAGGGTAAGTTTCTGTTACAGAACTTTAAGAATACAACTTGTGACTTCTTCTAGAAGTTTTGCTTGTTTAAGAGAGATAACAGTATTGCTGAAATTAAAAATAACCCAAATCCAAAAACTGCAAAGAACCTGAAAGAGCAAACCACAAAACAAAGCAAAAAAAGTCTTGAAACTGTTTGGTTTTGGACAGCGAAATTGGAATATTTTATGAGTATGTGTGAGTTATCAGTGGATTTTTAATGGAGTATTGTCTTTGCTGGCAGGACCTCTTACAGTGTTGCTAAATTATTAATATTTATAAGGAGAACCGAAGTGCAAGCTTTTAATTTGATCAGTGTTTGGATCTGCCATTTTGTTTTAAGTCATGTGTTGGTGTAGACCTGGATATTGAGTTTGTTATTACAAAGTGATTTGTTTTCATGAAAATCATACCTTGTCTTCACAAAAAAAATATATTTGTGATTTTATTTAAGACACTGAACACATTTACTTTGATTTTCATGGACCTAAAGCTTTTAAATGATGAGTGTCAAGCTACACTGACTGGTGACACACTCTGGAAAATGATCTGAGGAAGCATGAGACATATGACACATCAAGCATGTGTCTTTAAACATAATTCTAATGGTAATACAGTTTCTTTCAGAGAATAGGGGTTAAAAAGTGTCACTGTTGACATTAAATGCAATGCAATTGAATGGAAAGATGAGAGTATTGTTTTATGAAGTCTCTGATACCAGAGTCTGATTGTATCAGCTGATTCTCTGCACCAAGTTATAAAATGTATTTGTCTGTAATTACAACAGGGATTTAGAAGGTTGACTAATTTGAGATGACAATTTTTCCTTATTCTTAATTTTGAGTTGTATAATACCATCTATGAAACTGAAAATTCATTGATTCTTTACAAACTGACTAGTTATTTAATAATTACAGATACTAAATGACAAACTTAGCACTTTCATTGAGGCAAAGTCCATCATTTTATTAGCATTTTGCCATGTCTTGTTGGGACTGTTGAGATTTATGAAACATGTATAACTTTGAAAGTTAACAAAATGAAAGTGCATTATTAAACTATTATGAAAAACTATGATTTATTATGTGCAATAGTAATTTACTTGGGAAATGCACGTACAAAATATTGAAAAAGATAAAAGCAATGTCTTATGCCACCATTTTTTATACAAGGCTTTTATCTTCAGTGTGATATAACAAATGAAGATAAATATAGTGCATAGTAAATATTTCATACTTCTTGTAAGGGCAAGTTATGCTAAAAAGGAGTGACAAGAGCTTTGGGGATTTTAACCTGCCTTTTAGGTTCCAGGGTGTTTTTTTGGTTTTCATTTTCTCTTGCTGGTGACAAATGGAAGGGGCCAGTTACCAGAAGAAACAATTTCGGCATGATAACTAGATCCACCTTCCTGTAATTTCTGATGCTGATATTTTTTACCTTTTATTTTTAATTAGAACAGTGATGTTTTCAAGAAAGAACTGACTGATATCTTAATATAAAAAACAGAAGCTGATGTATGGGCTTTTTTTGTAACCAAAGGTACTTTCCAAGTATGTTGTTTCCATGCTCATGTTGTTTCCACAATGTGGAAAGTACTTGTCCATGGTACTGAACAGGAACTTTTCTTGCTTTATGCCCAAATTGTAGCTGGTTATAACATAGGTATAGTATCACAGCTGATGTTAATATATGATTTGTTTGTTTCTTTGACACATACACGCACACACACACACACACACACACACACACACACACAAGTACACTCACACCCCCTCATACATACATGAATATTATTCTGTAATTCCTGGTTTTGAAATATTACTCGGAGTAAAATCTTCAAAAGTACTGCTGTAATTAGAACATAATTTCAACTCTCTTTAAATAGAACCTAAGAACCTGGTTTTAAGTATACAGAGACACAATATTTTGGTCCCAAGTGGAACAAAAGGGGTTAAAGAGAATCCTCTCATTCTTGACTCCTTTTTCAAGGTAGTTTGAACAGAAAAAGTTTTGAGTAGGTTGAAGAGACCAAAGTCTCACCCTCAGAAGTTCAGGTATGATACAGGTTCAAATATGACAGACGTCTCCAATTTTTATGAAATCTTCAATCAGCACATTAGCTAGATGATGTCTTTTTAATAACATCATGATAACATTATAAAGATCATGTTTAAATGTTAAATATATATATATATTTGAATAATTTAAATAAATTTAACAGAATAAAAGCTTTGAAATCTTTTTGGTTGATGGAATAATTACACAAAAGGAGAGGGAAGTTCCAGGGAAAAGCATCAAGGGTCAATCAAAGCTGATTGTAATTAGTACTGATACCTTTTCTATGTGCTAAAGCTTACCACCTCTTTACTAATACAGAACTCGTGTTCATTTTAACTTTAGTTTTAGCTGAATCAGGGGTGTATAAACGGACTTGACAGGAGCAATTTCTCTCTTTTAGAAACAAAGCTTGATGAAGTCTTTATATTTTAAATGACAGTAGCACACAGCAGGTTATGTGAAATACTACAAAAATTCATGAAAGCTAATAGCGAATAATAGATTAACATAAAATTGAGTTTTTGAGTCTTGGTGTCATTGTCATATTTTTCTAGATAGCAAGGGTATTGAGTAAGCGACCTTTGCAATTTGGGGAGTTATTACCTTGGAAGCAGAGCTATATTTCTCAGTTCTGCATGATTGCTGAGCAATTAAAGTGTCTTTAAAAAACACAGATTACATTTTCCTTTGCAGAGTGCTAGTGACTTCCAATATTACTATATTTTTGCCTCCAAGGATATCCCAGCTATTAACTGCTCTTGACTGCTCAGTTCAAGTAGTACATGTACGTGGAAATGTTACATGAAAGAGCTGAAAAAAAATGAAAAGAAGGGAAGAAAGGAGCAAAAGAAGAGTCCATGAGAAAGAGATAAAGGCAGAGAGTGAAAGAGAAGAGAAAGATGCCTCTAGAAAAACAGCACACATATTTCTAGAAACTGAACTCTCTGATTTTAAACTTCAAAGTAGTGTTTTATCAGGATTAATTGTAGCAAAAGTAAATTAGAAACAAGAAGAGAAAAGAGAACAAAATTGAAAGAGGTCACAAAATATTTTAAGGAGATTCAAGATAATAGTGGGAGGCATAGAGGTCAAGAATCAGGTAAGTGTGAAACTTGACAGAGAAAAAAGCTCAAGTCTATGGAACTGGGACTGGCAGACCTCCATAGTGGCTTGTGAATATCTACACCCATAATGACAATTATGTCACTTTCTGCTGTCACCTTATAACATGGCACTCTGTCTGCCCTGTGAGGAGCCAGCAAATGAGCTGGAATAGGTGGTAAGGTTATGATGGTGTAAAGATATTGTTTGTTACCAAGTCAGTCAGAGCTATAGTGTAGTTTGTGTTTTATGAAGATATAATACTTTAAATAAGGAACTTAGTGCTCTTCTGTGAGCAGTTCTAAAGCAATCTCACTGCTATATTAAAATTCTATTTTTATAGGCTTTACATTGGGTAGCTTTATCAAGTCACACAACGTTTCAGTAGATGAGCACAATACTTTATGAAGGGAAGCTTCAACTCTGCTCATTTATTTGCTTTCATTGTATAAACTAGAGGTGTGTCTTTCAGAAAAGATAAAGCAACTATTTGTTTTCATTATTTGTTAATATATCCCATTATGTGTGAGGAAACCCACTTAAGATATATCAAATTCTCTGAAGACTTTATAATAAACAGATGACTAGATGTGATAACAAAAAGCCTCAAACATTGAACAAGGGAAGAGAGCAAAGGATTTCCTTTTCCTGCATGTTCATGTTCTTTGCCATCTTCAGTCCTTTTTCCACTCTTTTTCATCAATACATGTATATTCTATCTATTTATTTTTTCCATTATTTATTCCAACTAACACTTTCCATAGTTTTCATGATTGGTGTTTGTCTACTGGTTGACACCTTTCCTCCCTTCTTCAATACAAGGTTAACATTTGTAATAAGACTCTGCTGGCTTTATTTTTTCTTCTTCTGCTCCTTTATTCTGGATTCCTAATTCATCCTTCACTGCTAGATCAAATCTTTCATTTGTCATCATTGTCATCCATTTGACCCGAACTTTCGTCAGAACAGGTTTTTTGTTCTGACCTTTGTTTGATAGATTTTTCCTTTATGAGCATCATAAAATTTCCAAATCTTCACTTCTTTTCTCAAAGGCCACACATATTCTCTTTTCTCACTACTTTGCCATTTTCAGTGTGTTTAGTTCTTTAGAGTCTCTGCATTTTAGTTTGGAATAATCCATCTCTTCAGAACTTTTATTAAAAAATTGTGTTTATTAAAATCTGGCAAGAGAGAACAAAATTCAAAATCTTTGTGAAAAATTTTATTAAAAGTTCAGATATATTCTTACAATGAGTGTTACAAATGTAAAGATTCACAAAGTTAGAGTATTATTTCTGTATCTTGCACATACATATTGCTCATTCATTTTTTGTTTGATATTTTCAATCCTGTTTCCAGTAGAAGTTTTCTATTTTTGTCTTCTTATATACAACCTAGTGGATTTTGTATTTTACAAATGTGTTTGATGTCTCAATCTATTTTCTCTTCACTGCAGAGACATTTAACCTATATAACAGAGGAGGGACAAAGTGTAGTTGTGACCACCTTCAAAGTACATTACTAGATATTCAAAAAGGGCTCCAGGGAGAATCTCTTATACTAAGGGTCATTTGGATAGCAGTAAAAAAAAATTATTTGTTCTGTAACAAAAAGATTACTGAAACTGTATTGGGCTGCTGTTGCTTGACAGAGAGCAGAGTAATTGTATTCTTATTTAGTTCCACTGGGGACCAGCTTTCCTCTTCAAAAAAATCCTGAGAATCTCTTAGAGGAAAAGGACTCAGCTTGTTTCACTCATTTTTCTTGAGCATGAACTTCCTTAGTTCAGTTATGAAGAACATGAAGATGATACTTAACAAAAGTCTGCTAAGGATCTGATATTTGCTCCTTTGGTAGAAACAGATGGAATTTTGTTTCCTTGTTACTTTGAGACAAGAATTAGAACAATTAGATTACTGTGGACCTGGATGTAGCATAGAAATGTGCTTGGTACAGCAGAACAAACCATCTTCAAGAATAATTATGACTTGTGCCTGATCTATTAACTAGGACCTATCATTCAAGTAATCATCAGTGAATACTGTCATTTTAGTAAAATCTTTAAATGATCAAACCTAACAAGTTCAAACTGAGTGATGACAATCCGTACATGACTCACATCATTGTGCCTTTGTCTAAGATCAAAAATTTGCAATATAAAAGCCATATAAATCTATGAATACAGTTATAGAAATAGTGCCTACCATGCAAAAAGAATCTGGAAGTGGAAACTACATTTCTGAAGAGAGAAACATAAATACCACAAAAATAGTGACTATTCAAAACAAGTTGAGAACATCTTGCAACTTCAGGGTGACAATTAGATTTTCAGATATTTGAAAGAGAGTCTAATGACCTACTCCTTTTACTTGATTTTTAAGACATTATAGTCCATTGGCTGAAGTACATAATATTCATCATGGTAAGGAGGGAAGAATCTGTTTCCTCAGGGGTTAAGATTATAGATTGTTCCAAAGAAGGAGTATAAATTAGAAATACAGAAATTGTTTAGAATTGGCCTTAACAGGTTTCATCAGTTACATGACAACAGAGCTGACAGAGTGATGGGAAAGATTCTGTATATTTCCGTACCTATCATTTATGGGGCAATAGATGGAAGCACAGATTTTTCTGGAAGACATAGTCTTTAAGACTTTTTTTTTTTCTGAATTGATTATGCGGTGAAAAAAATGTTTTTGAATTTATAGACAGTGCTTTAAAATGATAGCTCTGCTACACTTCCTGGAACAATAATAGTCACCATGCTTGGACTTCAACTCTTAACACAATTAGGAGCCCTAATTTCTACCACTATTTCTTAACATTTTTTTATGAAGCACATGATTTTGATCTTCTTGTTCCTCTGATAATGTTTTATAAATGTCTTGTTAAGTAAAAAAAACTGTGGGGTTTGTTTTGACCAAAAAAATCAATTTTCACCAAAGTACACAATGAAATTTGCATTATTTTCACAGCATAGACATAAATACATGTGATTTGAGATGGAATAAAAAATAATGCTTTTGAATAGAGCATCTGATGTGTAACAGGTATGAGTGCCCTGTAGAAAAAACTGGGTACAAAAATTTACTCAGGTATCTGGCATATGAAGGTTCAGGTTTAAACACAAAGATCATCTGATCGATGCATAAAAAGAGTAAAGTCTAACAGAATTCACCTCTATTATAATTCAAATGAGACTGCAGTTCTTTTCTCATAGCAGCATAGACACAACTTATGCATTATTAGGAGATACATCCTAAGGTACCTTGTTATCAGTACAGCATTCCTACTACTCTTGAGTTCAAATTCTAGCAGTTAAGTGCATTGACAGAAGCTAACAAAACAGTAAAAGACTGCTATCTGTCTGATTGTTAAACATACAAAGATATCAGTCATATAAGCAATTGTATTTTTTTGTGTATTTATAAAAACAGTTTCTTTTCTTACATTCCACTGTGCAGCGTTGTGCCTTACTTATCTGCAGATCTTCAGCCTGAAGGTGAAAGCATTAGCATTAGTAAATGCTCTTAATTAGAGCATGATTCTTCAGTTACAGAAAATGTGAGGTTACTAAAAAACCTAGAAAAATGTTTTTCGTCTGAACAAAGTAAAATTTTGCTTATTTAAAGTATTTAGAAATAGTAGTTTGCATTTTATCCCTGTTTTTTTCAGTTTCACTTGTGGTACTAGTCTCTTTGATCTAATCAGTTTAACTGAGAAGTCAAGTTTCACAAACATAGAGCTCTCCTGGGTATATTCATTTATAGGACCCAAACACTAAAAGGAAGAATTTAAAGGCATTTATGTGTCTGGAGATGAAGAGAGGCACTCAGCTTGAATTCTCAGAAGAGGCTTGGGTGTTAGAAACACAAAGGAGAACAGTTGAAGCCAGGTACCTAGTCACCTCAGAAAAGAGTCTCATGTGCACAGGAGTAACTTCTAGGATAAGTGTACAACACTGTACTCAGACTTTGAGCATGTCCCAGAGGCAGGATCAAATGCCCCTATTAGAATCAAATGGATCCTGCTAGGGTTCAGGTCTTGTTAAAATAGAATATGCCCTATTTTTGCATAATACTATAGAAAGGAGACAAGAGTGTTGTGTCTATGGTATGCTTAGGAAAGAGGAGGGAGTAATTCAAGTAGAATAAGAAGGGTAAGTGAAAGAGTAATGTAAATTATCCAAGGGATATATTTTTTGATCCTAATTTTCTCTCTATGGTTTTCAAACTAAGAATTCAGCATGAAAAGTTATGTAAGAAATGGAAGCTGACATGTAGATATTATTAATGAAAATATTTTTAGAAACTGTGTAAAAAATTATGAAACAGTGTCAGGTGAACGATTCCATTTTTCAAATAAACATGTAATATGAGGATTTATTGGTTTCAACATGTCTCTTATTTAGTTTTTACACAGTATATTTGTTAAGATGCTGACGTGTGGTAAGAAAAGGTAAAAGGTAATTCTCAATTTTGACCACTACAGATTCATTCCCTTCTCTGGTATGGTACCAAATATTCTTATTTTGTGTCTATTTGATTTTTTAATGAACACTGTTTGTAGATTTATGAAGGAGGTTTGAGAAGTGCTTTGGCTGCCTTTGAGTTTTCTTTTTGTGCAGTAATAAGAACCTTCTAAGCAGAGTCTACGGTTCTGCTAGCTGATTTTTACCTTAATCTCTGTTCCTAAATGAAGCATATTTAAAGCACATTTTCCTGTTTTTTCCTGATTCTTTGTAAAAAAAAATTATTTCCTAAGGTAAGCATCTTCTATCACAGTTCTTTCTCTTTGAGGAAGCATTGTGATTTGTGAGCTGATGTTTAACCAGATGGTGTCTAGCTCAGTTTTGTACTTACTGCCACTTGCACTAAGGCTTTATATCAGAAAATAACGTATGAAGAAAAAAATCCCAATATTGAGAACACTTGTATATTTTTATAAAATACGATCTAATACCAGCATTAAAATAAAAATGTAATAAAATATGTATCTATATAAATAAATTTAGCTGTTTGATTATTGAAGACTCAGTGGCCTTAGCTGAGAATTCTTATAGTACAAAAGGCAGTATAAACTAGGATTTTATTCAATCACTCTGAGTACTTTGGTAAATTAAAATAAAGTAAGTATGTTTCACTACAGTTTTAAATCTCGGATTAAGGGAATTAATTTTGGATTAAGGAGTAACTGTGAACCTCCTTAATGGTATCTTTAGTAGCCTAATTTTCTGATAATACATTATCATGCTTTAATTAATTATTATTTTGGAAAAAAATATTTTGAGGCCAAACCCTGTCTTTTTAAAATTTTTTCAAATGTGTATCCAGAGATGTGTTTTGTTGTTTTTTTTCTGTGCATTATACTGGCAGATTCTCAAAATATTTTGGCTGATACATGGAACAGTCTTTCAAATTATCACTTGAAAGCTTGGCCATCCAGGCATTCCCTGTAAATGGTTGTTAGACTGTAAGGTTGTGAAGGAATTAATTTAGGATTGTGTAATAGCTTACAGTCTGAATGTGCCTTTTGCATCCTAACACACTGCTTCTTTCAGTAAAATGAATCAAGAGAGTTTTCTGTATGAGAGCACATGTAATGTGAGTGGGATCCTTAACTTTTCATTGTTGTTACTATTCATAGCCCCCTTTTTTATAGCCCAAAAAGAGGAGTTTTATTATTGTGTTAGCGGCCTTACTTTCATTTTCTGCAACTTTTATCTCTTCCACTTGCAGCCACTTAACAATTCCCTGAGCATCCTTATCAGCTATGGGCAGCAACTACTGCACTGTGCAGAGTTGCTTAGGAACAAAATTGATGCACTTTGACATGATGGATGACATCTGCAACATGCTGGTCCCCAACTCTCCTTCTTCCCACAGGGGAATAAAAAGCAGAGAGGTTAAAGATGTTTTCAAAATCTGATTGTGGAGAGCCTATATACTTTTTTGGTTTAGGTTATCTAATAACTTCATTGTTAATATACAACAGGTTAAGAATTGTAGCCTTTCTATTGAAGACACAGAAGTATCAAACAATCTTTAGTAACAACCCTTTTTAAGTCTGTAATATAAATACCACAGTATCTTGAACCACTTCTAGAATTGAGATTTTTTAGTTTTTCCAAGTTTTTTGGTTGGGTTTGTTATTGATGCATTTGTTTACATCAGCTGATGAAGTCCAAGTTGAAACATGGATATCGTGGACTAGAGACAGGAGAACTGGACAAACAGAGTGTATACACCTATTCTCACTCACCTAGCGAGAGCTATGCTTTCAGCTGTCTCTTGTGTTTATTTGATATGTATTTATATAAAAATAAACTTTCAGTATTGTAAACTCTTGACTGTTTAAGAATTTAGGTGGAATTTGCTCTTCTAGTATCTGGATGTAAACTTGAAAGAGTAAAAATTGAAGCATTCCTGCAGACAGATAGTTTAGAGTAAATCTATCCACAGCCTGGCTTAATGATTTGACACTCTCAGTGTTAGTTATTTTCCAAGTGAAAGGGAAGCTCAAGTTTTATTTGATTTGCTTGTGAACAAAGTAATCAACCTATAGATGATCAATCAAAGAGGTACGAAGTTTTAGAGATAGATATTATAAAGGAATCTCCTTACAGAAAAAGCCCCAGGTAATATGTGATATGTATACTGTCCTTGTCAGATCACGTGCTACTTCTGATGCCTCTCTACCTTCATCCATCACAGTCAGATCACTGTAGAAGTTGCAGCTGCTGAAAGGCTGCAACCATCATCATTCCTTTAGCCTACAGTTTAGCCTACAGTTTCTTTTCTGTGAAGGCCAAAATTTTTTAAATTTAGTGTATTAAATAATTCATGGGAGAAGCAATGTTGCTAGCTGTGCTGGTGAGCCCTTCAGCACGGTTCTGCCTCTTGCTGCACTGGCAGAGCTGTGACAATCTCTCTCCTCTGGGGACAGGCACAGCTTCAGATCCAAGGTGGTACTGACTCGTTGTGTCTGGCACAGATGGCCAATGATTTTAAAATACAGACATCTTTGTTCAACAGTGCGCGTGCAAGATAAAATCCTCATTGTGGGAGGGGGAGATAGGGAACCAGTTTTGTTTCAGGTTTCTAGAAGACAGAAAAGAGTGCCTAAAGTGGAATGTCCAGATCCCTTTGGATGCAGCTGCCTTCTGGCAATTGTCTGCCCTGAGCCCCCTTCACACCATGAGTACAGCACGGTGTCTGTCAGGCAGTTGTCCATGGAGTAGATTTACAGTGGGTTTGTCCATGCAATTGGAATAGGATTAGGGGTCTTGCAACACTTTTCCAGACTGGATGTGAGCTTTCCCCATTACTCTATGTAGTCACAACATTTAGTGTGCACTGCTTGCTGTGTCTTTGCAAACAAATTAAGTAAATGCAGGCAAAGTGACAGATGATTTAGAATACCGGACAGAAAAATGAGTAAAGTATGGATTTAGATCCACATAAATGGTTTTGAAAGATATTTATATCAAAAGGCTGAAAACAGATTGGTTCATCTGTTTAGTCTCAGTGGTGTATCTTCTGCTTTAATGTACTTTCTGATACCTGTTTTCTAGCTCAGTAGCTACTCTCAGAGGTTCCCTTGTTTTCAAAGCAAGGAAATCCAAATGCAACAGAAAGGTTTCATTAAATAAAACTCTCATGTTGTCCATACATAGTTCATTTCCTACTCCCTATGTTTGTGTGGAAGTATATAGATGTAGAATCTAGAGATCATATATTAGGCGTGTGGTTTTTAAAGAAGACAATCAGGACATAAAACTTTTCAAAGGAGACAAATAGGACATGCTGTACAATAGAATTATTATGGGAGAATCTGGAGGTGGAATTCCAACTTATTTCTCTGCCAGTTGCTTACTATCTCTGGGAGATATTTATAGTCTTAACTTACTCCTCCAAAAGTTAAATAGTTCTGAACTAGTCATCCTTTTCTCTATTAGGAGGTAATGAAGAGAAGCAGGCATCTGGAGGTGCTCATTCCTCTGCACTAGTATAAATGAAATTTATCATAATTAGTGGAAACTTTAAATACCAAGTGGAAATGGATTATATAAATCTCAAGCTCTGTGAGTAGTTGGTTTGATCAACTCTCCTTGTTTCCAAGTTACATAACAGTGAAAGGCCCATAACATATTCCGTTCAAAGATCATAGCAGAGTACATGCTTGGCATTTGATGGCAAGTCCCACTTCATCAAAAAGGCAACATATCTGCTACATTTAATCTCAAAATATTCTTGTTTTGTGTAACCCTGAAGGCTGCTTCAGTGCTTTTGCCAATTTTGTCCTTTTCCAAACAACACAACAAAAGTTTTAAATCTGAATAAAAGGGAGATTTAATGTTTGTTCAAGTTTCGAAGAAGCCTCTAGAAATTTGAAAGAAATCTTAAGTATCCACTGTAACTTTCTGCAGGAAAGAAGTCATTCTTCATATAGCAATTCTTGTGAGTTAAGATATGGAGAGCTTGAATACTTTGATTACCCTTCAAAGTTTGTAAACTATTTCTGTTCTTCTGAACAAGAAACGTAAAGACCAAGCTACATGGTGATCTTGTCAGCTGTTTCACCACTGTTCATTTCTAAAGTGTCCCAATGGAGACATATCAAGCATATCCCTCACGCCACTGTTCTTCCTGGAGGTCTCAGAGCTCTAGACTGCAGTTAGCCATTGCCAATGCATAGCTGTGAAGCAGACTGAAAATTTTAGAGACCCACTACAAAAAATTTCATCAGGGACACTCTATTCATTGTAGTAGTAATTTTCATATTTAATTCAATTAAAAAAATAACATTTTATCTAAAGCTGTCTCCAGACTGAACCTTAATGGCCATGACAGGTTATTGTGGCCAAAACTCCTTCAGAGTTTATGTCTTTCTTGTTTTCCTTCTGAACTTTGGTCACTTCTTTGCAAATCTTATCAACCTCTCTGGTAAGGGAATTCTGTAATTTGGTATGAAATCCTGTTATCAAAAAAGATTTGGTTAACTCATTGTAGTTTGTCTTCATGATCTGCTTTTCCAGAACAGCAAATCTCAAAGTTGTTAGCTAGTACAGTTCTCAAGAAGTGTAAAATAACATTTCCTTCAGTATGTTCCCCTTTTTTGTGTAAGAGTTCATGAAATTTTGCTATTATGCATTGTGGCATATTAGCTTTTGTTTTGTGTCTATGAAAAGAACTGAATGAACTACAGAAGAAACAGTATTTCCTCTTTTATCTTCCCCTCAACTGGCCAGCTTTATCATAAACTTCCAAATAAGTTTTAAAGAAAAAGTGCTATCCTCTATAATTGATGAAATGTTGCTTCTCTTTTGAGGGGGAACAGTGGTTATTTCATAATTTGGGGTAACAATTTTGATTTAATACTTTTTAAAAATAGTTCTCTTCCCATTTGCAGTTCAAGCTAATGTTTTTGAAAAGTTATTTTTATTATGCCAACCCCTTTTCCACTGCCTTTCAAAACAAATTGAGAACAGGGACCTGTGAAGCCAGTCTGCAGAGAAATTATTTACCTAACTAGTTTGCTAGAGAGAAATAGATATAGACAGTGTCAAAAACGGAGTTGTTAGTCCTTCAGTAAAGCAGCCTGATAGTGGCTGGTGTTCTGCACAGGCTGGAGTGGTGGGATGTGAGGTGAGAGTGAAGATGCAGGATTTTTTCTGAATCTTGACAAGAAAGGTACAAAAACGGCTGAGTTAATAAAATAGATGTTTTAATAACATAGAGTAAAGAGGAATAGAGTTATCTAGTCAATCTCATACCCCTTCAGATGCTGGAATGCAAATGGTGTGCATTTGCTTAGCATTGGATGGGTTGAGGGGATTTTTTCACAGCATGCTGTGCGGATCCTGTGCATGAAGAGAATTCTTTTTTGGTTCTTTGTGGTATTGCATAATTTTTATTTATTTTTTTGCAATAAAACAACCATACTAATAAAGAATATTTTCCTTTTACCCTCTCACTGCACTTTTAGATGAAGGCAAGGTGGTACAGGTGATGCAATCACCAGTGCTGAGTTACCTGCGGGCTCCTCTCTAGAGAGACCTGGGCAGGTTTATCCTGCAGACAATCTGTGTATGACTGAGCACAGCACGAAGGCTGGGGTGGACATTCTGCATGGTCTGCTGTGCTTGCTTGGTTTCGCTGTTATGTGAATCACTAACTTTCCAGTGTACTGTAGGCTTTCAATCAGATCTGTGGTGTCTGGTAAAGAAAAATACACCTGTTCGCATGATTTCTTTACTGTAGTATAAAAATTGGTGACTTTTAGTAATTATGGTTACTGACTTCGATCAGAGAATTATAAAAAAGCTGAGAACTTCTGCAGTCAGATGAAGGGAAACATGACTCCTATTTTTAAAAAGGAAGGAAAGAAGGATGTAGGGAAGCACACACTGGTGAGCTTTACGTCTGTGCCTGAGAAGATTGTGGAGCAGATCTTCATGGAAGTGATTTTAAGGCCCAACACCTGGGGTTAGATTTAGATAATCTTTAAAGTCTCTTGCAATCCATAATGTTCTATGATTCTAAGATAGTATCAGAGTAAGTTGAATATGTTCAAATATATATCTAAAACTTTTTCCCAAAGAAACATCATATTTCTTCCAAAAATTTCACAATAAAACATCAAGAGCTCTTGCAATGTGAGGCAACAGTCTCTTCAGAAGTCTTTGAACTTTTTTTTCTTATGTGAGACTTTGATAAAAGTAAAATGTAGTTGGAAAATGTAATTTATGAATTTCCTGTTTCCAAAAATACATGAATGAAACCCACTTACTTTTTTTTTCATTTTCTTTTAGAAATGTTGAACGAAAACCTAAAATTACATATTTGGCTTGTTTTATTTGAATTGCTTTTGGGATTTCCGTTCAAAGCAATTTTGACTTTTCATCCATGTGTGGAATGAGAATACTTTCAGAAATAATGCTGTGAAAGAACAATTTCACCTAATGGTGAAAGGCTATAAATCAGACATGACTGGTCCATTCTTTTTTGACTTAAAAAAAATTATAAAAATTAATGGCAAGATATCCACTAGTGCACATCAAAGAAAAAGGATACAACTTCTGCCTTGGTTAGAAGTTACAGACTGCTGATGGTGTAACTGGTGTAGTATCATGGTGTTCTTGCCTTTGCTTTTGTCCTAACCATGTCATTTACTTCCAGCCACGGACAGAGCTTTAGTTTTACACTAATTCATCTCCTTCACCTCCCCACCTCGAGTTCTCAGTCTATGGAAAAACTTAACTGTGGATTGGATCAAACTTAGATTAGGGAGGTAGTTTTCTTCTTAAATACTTTTTAAATTGTGGACAATGGATACATTATAGCTATTCTTAAGTGCCTTGAGTAAAGGTTCAGAGTCTCCAAGAATATCACAGAGCTTGAATACTGTTCAAACAGGAAAAAAGGTGCTTTAAACTCACAAATAATTCTTGCTACTCTTACTTTCTTCAGGTATCTATATAATCAAAGGTCATAATCTACAAGGTGATGAGAACTTTTGTCAGCTGCAGAACACAAAAACTTAGCAAAAATTTCAATGTAAGGTTCATAAATGCTGCAGCATCTGTGAGTTCCTGGATGCCTTGCAGGATTTAGTGCTATTCACTTGATTCAAAGCCCATGGAAATCAAATAGTCTTTGGTTTGACCTGAGAGGGCTTTTCATCAAGGTTTTGTATAAAAACTCTAGCAAGATATTGACCAGGACAATAATGACTTGAATTACGTCGAACTCTAAGGATTTTATCCCAGATCTGTGAGTGTTAACTGGCATTCCTCCCATACATATGTTGCTCCCAGTACCTTATGGAGACACAGGGTGAGAAAAACAAATGATAGAGTATAATTATATGTATTTAAAGCATAGATTCATCAACAGGAAACCAGTAAGATCATACGTTCCAACTTCTGATGTAAGAGGTTTATCTGTTTTTTGTCAGGAAATCTTAATGGAAAAAAAATGATGCAGCATCTCCTCTGCTAACATGGATGTTGAGTCATACATGGGATCCCACTTTGAGTATTTCACAGAAATGGTCATAAACAACACTGGAGTAGAGAATTTGCTCTGTTTATTACAGCTAAAAGGGGAATAAGTTGGCATTTTTTTCATTAGCTTATCTAAAGCCTTGCTTTCTCACAGAAGCTTTCAGGCAACCTTGAAAGTATATCACGCACTAATATCGTAAGAGAACATGACAGACAGAGCCTGATGTATCTAATTTTGGACTGGTATAACAGTGCTATTTAGAGCAATAAAGGTTTTATCTCTTGGTTGATCTGTTTACTGAAATAGTCAGTGAAAAATGTGACATATATTACATCTCCTCATTATTCTTCTGGCATAAAGGACATTTGAATGGATAGTTCTGCCTACATTTTGCGATTGTCCGGCTGACTGTATTAGGATAAGGTCATACACTGTACTCAGCACTGGTAGGGCAGTGTTGTGTCCAGTTCTGGGACCCTCACTAGAGGAAAGACATTGAGGGACCAGAGCGTGTCCAGGGCAGGGCAATGGAGGTGGTGAAGGGTCTAGAGAGTGAGCTGTATGAGGAGTGGCTAAGGGAGCTGGGGTTCTTTAACATGGGGTAAAGGAGGCTCAGGGGAGACCTTATCACTCCAAAACTGCCTGAAAAGAGGGTGTAGCCAGGTGGGGGTCAGTCTGTTGTCCTAAGTAATGAACACACACAGGAGGCACAGGAGCCTCAAGTTGTTCCAGGGGAGATTTAGACTGAATGTAGAAATAAAATTGGAAGAGCTTAAGCATTGGAATGGACTGCCCAGGGAGGTGGTTGTGTCACCATCTCTGAGGTGGTAAAGACTTGTAGACGTGGTTCTTGGAGACACGGCTTAGTGGTGAACTCAGAAGTGCTGGTGAACCCAGTTCAACTCAATGCCTTAGTGGTCTTTTCTAACCTAGATGATTATTTTATCCTGTATATAAAAAGGCTATTAAGAAAAAAAACTCATTTCCCTAACAAGAATCTGCCAATCAGTTAAAATGAATAACTGACTACGACTTACCAACAGCACAGTTTTTATTATAGGGACTTATGTGCTTGCTTGCCTTTCCACATTTGAATCCATCACTGCTAGTGATCATCACACTTCCTTAGGTTCCTCCAGTACATGATAGCCATTAGACAAATAATTTGTTTAATGAAAAATAAATAAACTTGCGGTTAATTATTTTCTGATGTGAGACATGAATGCCAATACTCTGAAAATCCTGTAAGGACTGAGAGAGACTAGATTTTATTCTTGGGTGTTATTCCATTTCAGAGAACATTGCAGCTTTTTTGACATGAATGCAGTGCATGAATGACTTTATGCATATTCACAACTGTTTCCTGGAAGGAAATGGCTTATTAAACAGTAATCATATAGCATGTGTAAATGAGTTCTGTGGATAAACATGTATCTTTATCCTTATTGCCTGAGATTGGATGTTGTTTTTTTGCTGACATTTACTCTTCCAGAAATTTTACCAATCATCTTATGTCTGATTTTCTTTTCTGCCAGAGAAATTTTTTTCTTTATCTTACATGTAAATAATGCTGATTTTTCTCTTTCTCTTGAATCACTTTTTGAAGAAAAAAAACAACTTTTTTCTTTTGAATCACTTCTCTCTTTTTGAAGAAAAAAACAACTGAATTTAGGAATATCTAAGTACTACCCCAGGTGAGATGCTCAAATATATATCTCTACTTTCAGGTGAGGTAAATCACTCTCTAGACTCAATGACTGCAATGTGAGCTTCAATATTAACTCACATATGAAAACCTACATACATACACCAAAAATGTCTTCACTTTCTACTTGAATCCCATTTGAGGAGAACAAAATGAAATAGTTATGATGTCAGAGCCAAGAATTGCTTCTCTTTATTCCTTTTTATTCCCCCATTCAGATTTAGGGGTCCTACTCTGTTTGATGATCTCATGCAATTTAACTGTTCCTTGTTCCATTTTCAAGCTTCTTTGTCCAAGGTGCTTTTCCCTAATGACATTATCTACTCAAAGAGAGTGGTAGCAACTTGCTCAGGAGAAAGGTATTTAGAATATATTGAACAAGTCATCTCAGAAAAAGAATACAATCTCTTGAGACGTTATGGTTATATTACAGTAGCTTCTGTGCATGTGTTTAAAGAGTTTCAGATAAATATTTTTCTGCTAGTTGAGTAAAAGAGGAAAACCAAAAAACTCACAGCTTTTACATCTTCTGTCCGTGATAGTGTATTTGATAAACAGTGGAAAACTGAAATTTTTGCTCCAATGTATAAAATATTTCTAGAAGAAAAGAATGTACAGGAATATTATGAATCCGTACTACAAAGGAGTGAAATGAAATGAGAGAACCTACAGTGAATAAAACTAAAGAAATAAGCTTTATGAACACTATGTCTTGCGATAAAAAAGGCCGGTAGAAACTACAGGAAACACTGTATTTGCTGTATTCAAAAAATATTGATATTTTGTCTTTTTAAATGTAGAAGTAATTTCATGGGTTTTTTTGTTTTTTTTTTTAAATTTGTGACAATCTTACTGATCTAATAAAAAAAGAGGAACTTTTTTTACCTGTGCATTTTTTATTAAGCAGCAATATAGATAAATGGGTGGAAAATATAATGATTTCTACCAGCATTTGGGGTTGAAGACGAAGCCCACAGGAGCTAATGGAAAGGCTTTGTTTTTCTTCAGCAGGTTTTAGATCAGGATTTTGGTTATGTGTTACAGTATATAATGTAACATTTCTATATCATTAGTTCATTCCAGTGGGAGCTGGAGTGTCAGATTTTTCCCACATGAAGTCCAAGGTAAAAGCTGTGACCTGTTTTCCTTTTCGGAAAAGAAAGCAATGCTCTTATGATAGACGGGTGGAAATGTTAATGAAAACTGAAAACACTTGTAGAATTTTTGGTTTTTTAAATATTAAATGTGTCATGGAAAGGTTTACTTACTTTATGGAGTCCACTTTAAAATGTGTGTCTCAGCCGTCAGGTTGGAACATATCAATGTGTAAAAAATGCAATTTCTCTTTGGGGATGAGGTGAGCTCTAATAGTTAGATGCTGTGCAAGCTTCTGAGACCAGGCACCGTGACGATTTTGTAGGCATCTCATTAACGGATTGTAGTGCTGCAGCATGCTCTGCTTTACTTATTTATTGAAGAGATAATGGGAAATAACTGGTTTCTTTGTGAAGTCATAAATAATATGACAGAAGGATATTAAATGCACTGAGATGTGACAGAGAAGCTAAAAAGTTGTGAGGTTTAGTATTTTATGGTGCCAGTTCTCCTTTACCAGTACATGTAAAACCAATAGATATGTTTTAGCTGGTTTTGTGAACAATTACCAATTTAGTGTGCTAGCTACTGACAAGTGGGTGTCTTAAATCATAAACAGTGTCTCAGTTTTTCTATTTTGCAGAAACATACAGAAGTTACTAAGGAATACGTCTTCCTTCTCCTCTTTTTTTCTGTTTTTTTTTTTTCCCTTAAGGTATTTTTCTTTCTCTTTTTTTTTTTTTTTCCAGAGATTTCCAGTGCGAAATATCAATTCCACAAGTATGAACATTTCTGACATTCACTCTTTGTGTATTTTGTTCTTAGTGGGAGACTTGTCCTGATACTGCACAAAAACTTACATGTAAGGCCCACTGTGACTTCTCAGTACTTTGCACTCTTAATTAAAATAACAGCTACCTTTTTCCCCCCTCCCTGTGTGTGTGTTGATGTTTGTACCTGAATTAAAGAGAGAAAAATGTATTTTATTCTGAACTACAGACATAGCACTGAGATCCAGATTTAGGCAGCACTGTCCTCTTCTGTCTTCATTGCTGTTCTTTTTACTAAGAGATTTATCATGCAGTATATTGAGAATTTCCTCAGAGACTATGGTGGCTAAAGAAGTAGCAGTCTCATTGGTTAGTCTTAGGATTATTTCTGAGTATCATGACCCCATATTTCTTTACCTTAGTTTCGCCTCTACATTTAGCTTGAAGCTGCTATAGAAGACAGAGCCCCACAATGATACAGCAAGTTTTATTTAGGTTCCTATATGCTGTCCATCTTTGTGGTACCAACCACCTATATCGTAAACATCCTTCTTCAATTTGAACAAGTTATTTTTCCTGCAGCAATAAGCGTTTCTTCTGGGTTGGTAGTTTAGAAATTGTTGCAGCAGGCAAATGTTGAGGTCACAAATGTGTGGTTGTCAGCCACTATGCCAGCCATGAGCATTTTATGGTTTATAGTGCCCATTACCAGCTTGTCTAGAGGCTAAGCTCATCTTCCGAAACATGACCTTTTTATTGGAGGAGTTCCAAGCATTTTTAGAGGGGATGCTGGGCCTTCTTATTTTTGCTTGCTTAGCCCACTTACATAATTTTATAGCAGCGTAAATCTATTGTTTTACAAGTGTTTCCCAGTTTGCAGTAATGTGAAAATAGAGTGAGGCCCGATTTGCCATGCTCAGCCTTTGCACTGCCAGCAAAATACTATTTTAATTCATTTGAAGTAGGAAGTAGTAGGAAGTAGGAAACAGAGAAGCAATTCCATTGCGACTGAAATGATGGGTATATAAAACTTTAAGGTTGGGAACAATTTCCGTCAACTATTCTAACTATTACTTGATGATTGTTATTGTAATTTAAAATTTCTTTTCTGAGCCAGCAGCACCATAATGACTTAAGAAAATGAAGTGTTCATTTTTCATTGAGCAGTGGAGTGGTGACTTGGAAAAAGTACAGTTTCATCTGCAACAGTTCAAGTAACTGAGAAAGCTCTGGACAAAATATCATTGAGTTCTACAAAAACAGGTTAGGGCCAGTCTTTCTCATAAATTTTAGGAAACTACAGAATACTTGATCTTGAAGTAAAGGAGATGACACTCATGTTGTGATCATATCTCTCCATTTCTGCTAGCTGTTTCATAGGGACTAATCTTATACTAACCTTTCCCTGTTTGCAGACTTTGGATCATCCATCAGGGAAAAAATATCCCCAAATTACTGGTTCTTCTGAGCTTGGGGGTCTAATTTTGATACTATATGGGACTGTGACTATCTTTTATCAGCTGTTTGGGAGGTCTCTGAGACACAGAGACTTTAACAAATTATTCCTATCACTGGTCCATTCATCTAAGCAGCCACACATGGACAATCAAGGATAATAAATGGAGAACCTTGCCTGTAGTTTCAAGCAAGAGAGGCAATAGATTGTATCGCTGTCATATTTTACCACAAGTGGCTTGTGGTAGAATAATTTTGCATTCATTACATTCCACGTTTCATAATATTACGACGTATTTTGGCAAATAACTTTTAATGCACTTAACATAATTTGGTAAAGTCTAGGTCAATTTTTTTTGAGAATAATACTGAACGTACATTAAAATGCCATAAAACACTTCTGTTCATCAAAAGTAGTACTATTAATTAATCATATCAAGTATTAGGTTTTTAATATACATTTTGCCTTTTCTTTCTGCTGAGATGATAGTTAGGAGCACAGATAGCCCATATTCATAATGTTGTGTAGCTTAATCTAATTTCTAAATTATAAGTTTTGAAAAAGCTGCATAAAAAAAGGGAATAAACACAATTTTGTATGGCAGATTTTACTGCTGCTTAATGACACGAAGTACAAAGCATGGCTCAAGCATTTCTTCCTAAAGTGCATTGGAGGATTTTTTGGTTTTTGTAGAATAATTGTGTAGTAAATAGGCAGTAAACACTTATCCATGGACCACTTTGTCAGGAAAAATTTTAAATACATATGATAATTTTGAAAGTCAATAAAAAACCTGTTGCTTTAATATTTTCTCTGTTATGTATAGAACACAAGTTGAGAAAAAGGCATATAAGATTGTTATTAAGCTGTTCAGCTGGTTGATGGGATCATTCTGTTCTGTTTCCAGTCCCAGGAAAAGATCTGATTATCAGGAAATATATCCTTGTGAGTCCCTTTTTTGCCTACTTCAAAATTTTCCAATTCCATAAATATTTAATAGAAAAGAGCCCTCATTAAAAAGACTTCCTCCTTCCCTTTCTAGTGCAGAATTGTTCTGTCAGAAGAGCCTGACACCCTCTGCTCTGATGGGAGGAGAACACAGATTGCAAGGATTCAAAGGATCTTAGTCTAAAGGATGTTCTCAGTTTATGTTCCCAAGTGGTGACATATCTTCCTACCCATAATAGATGCTTATTCCTTCCAAACGACTGAGACTAGCACCATTTTTTTCCTAAAAAGATTGCGGTTCCTTGTGCAAAAATCTTCTGTCTTTCAGATGACTATGTTATTATTTTTCTTTCTTAAAAAACACAAAAAATGGAAAACCCCAAAGAAACAAACAATCCATGTTTGAGGTGTCTCAAAACTAATTTAGTGCCTATTTGAATTTTTCTTCTTCACACATGCTGCAAGTTATATGAGTTTAGCATTATATTTTATATAACTATATATTTTAGAATTATAGTTTATATATACTACTCTATGTACAAGAGTATTCTTATCCTGAAAAGTGTTGTTGCTCATTTTTGTTTATCTGCATCTTACTTTTGTCTGCTACAGAAAAAATTTTTTTGACTGCTTTATTTTTCCCCAGTTAATTTCAGCAAGTCTTCCTGTATATGTAAGGGCTCAAAATGTAAAGGTCTCTGCTTCTAGATTCTGACTGTGACACTAGTTAAACACCAACATCTTTACTTTGAACATCTCTCTTTTCTTTTGAAATTGGCAGGGAGCCCAGGAGTTTTCTTGATCAAAGGCATTTCATGATTTTTTAACCTACTTTCATGCCAATTTGTTCTAGTAATCCTAAAATTAATCAAAAGCTTTTCCATTGTTTAAAACTAAAGATAACATTTTTAGAAAATAATTTTATTGCATTTTGAATATAAATTAAATTGACTGTTAATGACAGAAAAATAACTACAGTCAAAGCTGTGTCCTTTTGGCAAATGGTAAGTAAATTAGCAGCTGATTCAAAAACCATTAATGATTCTGTTGTCTCAATTAAGAATTTTACTAGAAAAATTCTTTAAAAAAAGAGGGAAAAAATAACAATTCTTAGAAGTATAAATTGCGTCGCAGTCCAATCTTCAACCACAGCAATTATCAGATTTGGGTGAAATCTGTGGGAAAAAAAAATCTTGAAAATGCTTTACAAAGGAGTATTTTATGATCTACATTTCTCTTTAAAGTTGTCCTTCTGAATTTTGTAGTCAAAAACATGCATTTCCAGAAATGCTTTTTTTCACAGGTAAGCATATAATGGTTTCCTCCTTTTATATCCAAATTATTGCTTTCTGGAATTCTGTGTAAAGATGATGAAAGGAAGCTGGTCAGGAAAAATCAGTTCTGGAAAATGGAAGAGAAAAAACCACTGCCAGATGGTGTAATGTGGAGGAAAAAGAACTGAGTAATTTCAGATCAAGAATCCAAGACCCAAAAGGGAAGCTGAAAGTTAAGGTACCTGAAGAAGTGTTTGTTGTAAGAATGTAGAATATCCAGAGGGATTTTGAAAATTGCTGGTTGTCTTCCCATGAACAGAGGATCTCAGAGTCAGTGCAGGGCAGTAGGGAAGTCAGCAAAAGGGCAGGTGTCAGCAGGTGGTGCCCTTGTCCACTGTGGGTCATGTTCCTGTTGCTTTGGTGTGAGCTTGTGTTTCATCTTTGGAAGACAAGAAGAGCTGTTTTAGTTGGGTGCTATGCATAAAGAATGTTCCCATTTTCAATTGGTTTCTAATCAGTGATCAGTCCTGAAATGGATTTGCTTTCCAGGAGTCACTCATCATGGCTGAGGTACAGGGGATGAAAAGGAACATTTATTTTTACTCAGTTAAGTGAGAGGAGAAAGACAAAAAGATACCCAAATCTACACTGATTTGGGTAGAAGAAACCATGGGAGCCTGAAGTATCTTGTCTGGTTTCAGCAGATTGATGTAATTAAATATTTGCAAGGGCTGTTTAATGCTCAGTCTTTCAAAGCGCTGTAAGTAAGGTATGAAAAAATACCCAATGGTATTTGGGAAAAAATACCCAATGCCTTCTCTATAGAATGTTCTGCAAGAAGCCTAGAGAATTAGTCCACGAAATTTTTTAATGTTTACTTACTCATCAATCGCATAACAACAGACATAGTCATGACTAGGAAGACCTTAGAAATGAAATATAGGGAATAAATATGATGAAGAATGGGTTTACTAGAATTGTGCAGATATAGAAGAGCAAGAACATATATAATATGATTATATATCAAATTACATGTCAGCTAAATGGTAGGCCAGGCTACAGTATCTGAGTTTAAAAATCTAAGAGTATTTTTTTATTACTTTATTTAAATGTAGCAACTTTAAACATTTTTTCAATTTTCAGTTTTGCTATTATAAAATCTATGGAAAAGACTTGCATCCAAAAACGATCTTCTGACAGTGTTAGATTTTTTTTATTTTGAATGCTTTAGCATTTCACTAACCCTTACTTTCATCCTGTATTAAGAGAGTTTGTAGTTCTTGGGAACTCAACCTTTTTCTTAAGATTTTGGATGAAGCAAAAACTCACTGAGCTCTGCAGAATTTCACATAATGTATATTTAAAACTTACTTGTACTCAAGGGCATACCTAGGCAAATCCATTGAACAGAAATTCACTGATGTTTGTAAGTACATAGAAAAGCAATCTACTTCCTAAAATCCCTGAACTGAAAATAGATGGAAGATGAGATACTATTAAGGGAAAGCATCCAATATGTTTGTTCTGTTTTCACTCTTTTCTATGCAGTCAGTAATGGCCACACAATCCTGCCCTAGATATATCTTTGATCGGACACAATGTATGAATTCTTAAGTTTTTATGTCATATCAAAAGCAATGGAGCAGGAAATTGCTATATTTTGTGTATATAGCCTATGTGCTATAGGAATTTTCATTCCAAAATTAAAAAAATGTCCCTAGTTTTTCCTTCTGTGAGTCACCAGAAGTCTCAAGATTTTCTAATAAAATATTTTGCATTCAACACATAGTCATCACCTTGTCTCATCATAAATTTAATATCAACACGGAACTTTTCCCATGAAGTTTTCACTTAGCAGTATATATGTTGCCTAATGCATATGCAGTCTGAGGAATTATTTTTTGATTTAATTATAAATTATTAATTGTGGCATTTCTATTTTTAGCAAGAAGTTGAGTGGTGTTTTAAACAAAAAAACAGGTTAGATGGATGTTACAATGAAAAATGTTTCTAAGTTTTCAACCATTATTTCCAGTGGTTTCTTTTAATTTCTTACTACTGAAGAAAGTTGCAAAAACTATCTTTAAAATTAAATAGCTTCAACAGGATATCAGCAATAGCAATGTGTATGTAACTTTTGTTTATAAGGCTATAAGAACTGTGTCACTGCTTGCAATTATAAATCCAGCAATTTTTAGTATCTGTTCAAAACACTTTTAGGAATTTGAAGCCATTAACTTCTTAGAAAACTTACCTTTAACATTTTAGAAGACTTGTTAGACCAGGTAATTAATGTATCTGGAAGAGTACAACTCACTGGGTTTTGTACTACCAGCTGGATGCATTTGAATTCCAGAGCAGCCATCGTACCAAGAAACTGTTTTACACTAACCTGTGGTTGGTCTGCCCCCTCAGGTGCTGCAGGATTATTTGATTTCTCTGTCTTCATGGTCTCAATCAAAGGTCATCACGTACAAATGTTAAATGAGCCAACTATAAAGGAGAGTGGTGAAAACACTGACCTCCTTCCTGTCTTCAAAACTTAGGAAAAGGGCAGAAAATTATTTGGTGCTTAGAAGTCAGAAAGACAATTTCCTAACACAAAAACAAGAGACTAAGACATAAGCAAAGTATTTTCATTCAAACTTATTCTATTTTAAAATTGTGTTTGAAACTATTTTATGTGATTCTCAGTACTCATAGGAATTTAAACTCTTTCTATAAGGGGAAAATAGGTTATGGAAAGAAGATCTTTTTCATTGGCCATATATAGGTTACAAAATGATGTATGCCCAGAGCTAAACATGTCCCACATGGTTGTAAGCAAAAGCTTATATTACTACTTTGAAGTTGAGAGTGTGAGTATCTAAAGCACCTCTGGACTTGCTTCACACTTCTGAGTTTAAGTAAAAATACTCCCACACAACTACCAAAAAAAAGAAAGAAAAAAAAGCTAAGTTGAACCTTCAGTTTTATCATGTGGAATTTAAAATGGTGGATTTAAAACATAAAAGGTTGCACCTACAGTATGTTTAAGAGTTTACAATGCATCTAAATTGCAAGCTCAATTAAAAAACTAAGGAAGAAGAAGTTTGTGAATGATGAAGATTCAAACCTAAGCCAAAAGTATTTTCAACTAATAAACAAGTTAAGGACTTTGATGTTAAATATGTGGTGGACTGTGTCATATTTATAATTTAGTGTGGTTACAAACCTGAAAACTTATTCACATTTTAATTTTTAGACAGGAGAGAGCGTTTTTATGTTCTATGTTAGAACTCGTTTGGCATGAGCACAGCTCGTACTGAAGCGTGCATATAGTGAATTCTTTCAGCACTGAGTAGCAAATTCTGGAGGCATATAATAAAGATTGTGAAACAGAAGAACTTACTGAGTAATTAGTTTTTTAATTAAGGGTAATATGAAAAGCAGGCAACAAACTTGTTGGATTGGATTACATGTGACACCTATTTTATCTCCTACAATTTGATTTCTAAGACAGAAGTGAATGCTTCTGCTTTGGATGTATGAAGAAATAGTATTGTCCAACCCATAAGGAAAAACATTACAATCAAGAAAGGATAAAAGAGTAATGTATCCCTGAAATGCAATTACAAAAATTCTGTATGGATATCAAGAACATAGTATTAGAGTTTTGATGATATATTTTTACATCTCATATCTTTTTTTTTTAAATCCATTCATGCAGTCTTTGTAAGGGAATTAATTATTAACTAATTTTATTTCAGTTATAGCTCAAAATTGAATTTGAAGAGATGAAGTAGAAATAAAAGATCTAGGTTTGGTTATGCACAACATGAGATTTGTTTCATGGTACGATTTTAAAGTAGCAAAATTGAACTAATGAGGAAATGTTTCTGCAAATTTCTTTTTGGATTAAATTAACTGCAATCATTTTTTAGGGTCAAATAAGACCATTGTAATCATTGCATCAGACCTCATATCTGAGAAAAGGTAAAGGAGTATTTTGAATTAATTCTGGTTTAAATTTGGGAGCACAGTATAAGAAGTGCTTCCTATTTTATTTGAAGAGTCATCAGTGAAGAGTCTGTGACAGTCTTTTAATAATCTGTTGTAAGGTGTGTGACATTTCTAATATGAACAAAGGAGCCTTTCTCACCTAACTTTAATTTAGATATCTATCTACAACCAAGCAAGTTTTCTAGTGGAGAGTGATAGGCTCTTTAGAACACAGTTCATTTACCTAACATGAAAAAAGTATTATGATAGAGATGTTCTCAGCTTCCATAGACTGCAGAGAGTCAAGGCAAGTTTCATGAGATGTAAAGACTATGGAAGCATGCTGTCAATGGCATTGAACATTTGCATTGTGCCTTACAAATATCTGCTGTAGGTTTAGCTGAGCTTTACAGAAATTTTGTGACAATTTCTATGTTTCACAAAGCTGCCTAATTTAAGATAGATGAAAGAAAGGAATACTGTGTGCACTGAGAAACATTGTCCTGTTAATCCAACAGACTGTGTACATTGCATATTGTGCACAAGAATGAAAAAGCCAGATAGTCTTTACTTAAGTCTTAATCTGATATACCCTGGAGGAAGGGCTTAGTAAGGACCTTGACAGGCTTGAGAGGTGGCCCTCTGTGACCCTCATGAAGTTCAAGAAGGCCAAGTGCAAGATCCTGCCCCTGAACTGGGACAGTCACAGGGGCAAATATAGGCTGGGAAGAGAATGGATTTACAGCAGCCCTGAGATGAAGAATTTTGGGTATCTGTGATCAAAAATCTCAACAAGGCCTGACTGTGTGATCTTACAGCCCAGAAAGCCTGCCATACCCTGAGCTACATCAAAAGCAATGTGGACAGCAGATCAAGGGAGAGGATTCTGCCCCTCTGCTCCGCCCTGCTTGTGTCCTTCTACTCACCTGGAGTACTTCATCCAGCTCTTGGGTGCCCAACACAGGAAGGACATTGACCTATAGGAGCAAGTCTGGAGGAGACCACCAAGATCACAGGGATGGAGCACCTCACCTATGAAGAAAGGCTCAGAAAACTGGTGCTGCTCAGCCTGGATAAGGGGAAGCTTTGGAGAGTCCTTAGAGCAGCCTTTCAGTACCTCAAGGGGCCCTGCAAGAAAGCTGGAGAGAGACTCTTCACAAGAACAAGATGCCATGGTCTTCTGAAGAAGAAGGATAGGTTTATGTTAGATATCAGGAAGAAATTCCTTACTATGAGGATGGTAATTATGAAACAGATTGCCCAGAGAAGTTTGGATGCTCCATCCCTGGAGGTGTTCAAAAGTAGGCCAGATGGAGCTTTGAGTAACCTGATCGAGTGGAATGTGTGCTTGCCCATGGCAGGGAAGTCGAAACTAGATGGCCTTTAAGGTTCCTTCCAATTGTAATGATTCTATGATAGTATGATTCTATGACTGTCAGGTTTTTTACAGTGGGAACTTTCTTGAGTAAAAAATGCAGAATGTAGTTATCAACTTCAAAAGTGACTATACATCTTTGTGTATATAAACGTGCTTCTATTTATTTTAACAGAGCAGATATCTCTACAGGATGTTTTAATGAGTTGATACATTTCTCATTTCTAATCACAGTGATCATAGTAAGATTATACCTATTATTAAAGGAAAATAATTAAGAAGAATTATACCATTTTATGAATAGAAAAAAAAATTGATTACCAGATCTGTTTTGGAATTGCATGGATAGATGTATGTATTGGGGTATTTATTCAGATATGGACTAAAACAGAGAAGGAAAACATTGTTACATTAAAGATACAGAATTCTATTTGCCTTTATACACATAAACACAAAAAATTTCTTATTCCTGTGCCTGTTGAAATTGATGTCAAATGTCCTTCGAGTTAACTGGGAGGAGGATTATGGTCAATATCAGATGTAATGGAAAGATGTTAATGGGAAAGAGGCTTAGATCAACTTAAACATTTCAACACAGCAATGTGAAAATGAGTATCAGTGGAAACAATGGTAATTATATGTGTATATATATTAAAAATCTGTTTGTAAGGAAAAGTTTTTCTGTAATTAAAGCAAAGAATTATATAAATAATGGATAATTTAAAGAGCACAGATGTACTAGAATCACAAAAGAACACTCAGGCTATGCACAGTTAATACATTTTTGGCCCTCCAAGATCATTACAATAGAGTTATGCCATATTCTGTTCTTATACCAGTGAATTTAGCTTCTCCGCCCGAACTATCAACTTTCTTTTAGGCAACATGGGAGCTCATGATAGGAGTTTGGCATTAGATAGATATTTCATCCATATCATATTCTTTACTTCCTGCCTTTCTGAGCAATTCTATGCAGCTTTCATTTGACCTTTTGCTTTCAGTGCTCATTGACTCTCCTCTTCTGAACTATTCGAGTTTTTCTAAGCTACATAGAGTCTGATACAGTTGCTCTTTTCCTAGTTAAGAAATTTCAAGTTGGCCATGGATTTCATGCTTGGGAAGCTGTTTTTTATTTAAGTTCTTGTTATGGTGAGCTGGTATTTAGAACTCTGTCACCTGCAGAGACCCCTCAGAAATCATTTCAGCTGAAGCTCCTAAACTTGTTAGTTCCTAGCAGGTATTTTTGTTCTGGATGAGTTGTCTTGTCTCTGGATGAGCTGTCTTGTCTCTGAAATAAATTGTTATGAAAAATGTCTCCTAGAGGAATAAATGTTAGATGAAAATTCCTCCCTACTGGTGTGATAACTGTAAAAATAATAATAACAGGTAGGAATAGATATGGCTGCTTCTGTAGAATGGTATGACAAGATGACCATCTTGGCTGACCTTACTGATCAGGTACTGAGAAAGTAAGGACTAATACCAGCACACCTCAGAAAGTGGGAGAAAGGGCATGCTTTAGATTTGGTTCATAGGTAAGAGATGGAATTTGATCTTTACACCCCGTCTTCTTCTAGATATTTGAGCTAGATTTGTCATTGAGCTCCACAGCAGATGATCATCTCACCTCATCACCTTATTGTCTCACATCTTCACAGGTTTTAAATGGTCCCAAATACCCAAGGTACACAGTTCCACTGTCAGTTCTGAGACTCAACTCTTGTTTGAAAGACTATCTATAGGTGCTTGTAAAGCAAGATCTGTGATTGATACCAGACAATAAAATTATTGTGGGACACCAGTACTGATTGCTATTTGTCACCTTTCAGGTTGGGTGTTGTAGTGAAACATCTTGCTGAATCTGCAGTAATATTCCCTCTGAATATACTGAAAGTGTACTGTGAGGAGCCCTGCTTGAAAGATTGGGCATCAGTCCTACAGATACCATTTGCCCTTAACCTGAGTTTGTTATTGTTAACTAGAAAAAAGTTTTAATGTGTAAGCATGACTTAATCTTAAAGATGCTCATCTAGATCACCTCTAGTCTTTCCATTATTGCACCTACAGGCAATCTGTTTCCTGTCCTTGACAAAGAATTGTTTCCAAGTACCGAACTAGGGCAATTACAAAGTTATGATATATCCAGCCCTAACGATTCAGTCTCGCTTGCTATTTTTCCTCAGGCACACGCTATTGAAAGGAAACAATTCAGTAACAACTGTTTTCTGAAGAAGTAGTGGTAATCAGCTCAGGGCCATCCAGAGTATATTGTCAGAAATATTATCCATTGTACATAATGTGCGACTCCATTCTGGATGTCAGGCTACAAGAAGATCTTTAACAGAAATGACATTGACACAATGCAGAGCTTTGCCTCTAGTCATGTGGCATCCCTCCCCTTCAGAGCAGAGAGTAGCTGTTTGTATCCAGCTGTCGTGCAACAGTAGAGCAAGGACTGTTACTCTTTGGTGAAATTAGGAGGTTCATGCTTTGAAATGGCTGAAAGTTACAGGTCTGAGGAGACAGCATTTTGTGCCTGTTTTATGGTGCATGTAATTAAAGATTTCACTGAATAAATGGCTATCCCAAACAAATGTGCATTTCCCAGCTTTTTAAATAAGTGAAAGTGAGACATTTTTTGGCGTAGGGAACACCTGCTCATAGATGTCAGTTACTTTTTTTTCTGCCTTTAAAAAATGAACTGTTCTAAATTGAATAGTCATTTGAATGTAGTATTAATTAATATTTCATTGCTTTACACTGGAGAACAGATCAGGAAAAGGGTTTTTTTGTTCATTGACATCTGGTTAAACAAAGCTAAGTGGAACCTTCTGACATTATCAATGGAAAGATCTGAAAGGAAAGCTGTTCTGTACAATGGCCTCCTTCATGTATGTCTGCAACTGTTCTGTTCTGGTTTGGTACAAAATAATATAGTTTGGGCTTGCTATTTTTTATCTTTAGAAACAAGCTGTAGTTAGTGTGTGCATGAGCTATTTTTTATTGGTTTTAGAGCCAACTATAATGCATTGGGTTTTGTTTACATGATTTCTGAAGCCTTTGTGGAGTAACCTGATCTTGCCTCATTGAACTGTTAGTTTGGCTACTGACTAGATCAATTTTATAATTTGTTACGAACTCAACCACAGTAAGTGATCATTTATTTCCATGAAAAGCCAGCTATCACCACCACCTACTGCAGCTCAACCACAAATGAGTCTGTGCCTTTCAGATGAGCAGCAGAAGTTCTTAATTTTGCTCTGTAGGTTATTTTCCTTATGAAAAAAAAAGTATGGAATTCAAACCCTCAGATTGCTGCATAGTATATAGCATGAGACTGAGGATATGTTTGCCCTCAACTAGTCTATTCTTTATAGGAGCTTCTGCTTTCCCTTGCAATTGTTTAGGTATTGCAGCCTTCTCTGCTGGCAGGCTCGTCCAAGAAGGTGGCCAAGGTCAAGGACCCAAGCTTAGCTTGGCATAATGCTGTCTCCTTCTCACACACAGAGACACTTGCACTCATTGCATTATGCTAAACAGCATTGTATGCTTACTTTTAATTTTATATTCTAAAATCTTAAAAAGCATGAATGTATTTTAAGCAGTTAAACATCTAGCACTAGTAGTAATCCTACTAATTAGAATAAATCCAATATAAATATAAAAAAACTATTTGCATTGAAATATTTTTTTGTAGACTTTAAATGTCATTATATATGATAGTGGAGGAATAAAACATGCAAATATTTGAATGAGTAAATCATAGAAAACTATTACAAATTGAAAACCTGTCTGTTAAAAATCCATCATACTGAATAAAAACTTGTCTAAATAGAATTATACTTTGCAAATAATGAAAACAGTTTCTGATCAGGAAAAGAGTTTTGTGCTGCTAGTAAAGTTGAAAAATGTAAGGAAATCTGATAAGTTTCACTGAAGTTTTATATTCTTATCTAAGTGAAACATATGTAACATGAAGCACACAGGGAAGAATAATCCTCTCTCCCCATCTTTGGCCATGCACTACTTATACAGCTGGAATTCTGCCCTTCCTTGAATTGATTTTCAATGGTTTTACAAATTTGAGTGTTTCTTTACATACTTTTAATGGTTATAATTGGTATGTTTGAGGATGAAAATTCAGTAGTCTTTTTCGCTGCATGTTATTTTCATCACAGGGTTGGGAGATTTGTATCACAGTAATTCCTACAGGAATTTAAATATTTGAGTGTGTTTAATTTAATTAAATATTCAGTTTATCTGTCAATTTGCTAATTAATAAACATTGAGCTGTTCTAACATAATGAAAAACCAAAATAAAATATTAAGGAAACAGCATGACAATGAAATTACATTTGTTAAGTCCTTCATAAACTGGTCCCAATAAAATTAAAATCCCTGGACACTGTTAATATCTGTAATGACAAAAATGCAAATAGTGTTGATATAATTTTTGAGTAATGTAAATCCCCTGTATAAGCCAGGTTGTCAACTCATATTTTTCTGTCTTCAGCAGATGAACTAAATCAGATTTTCTATTTACCTTGCACCAGGTACATCACTGAGTAGAATAACTGCAGTGCTTTATGCTCTGTATTAACAGTGAATGGTACATGCAGCACTTCCTTCACATTCAGAGCCTGTGAAGAACCACTAGCTTGACCTGATGTGAGATGGAAGCTGTGGCATTCATACATTGTCACATTGCTCATGGTCAGGATTTACACTGCTGTCACTTCCCTGCTTTGGTCATATCCCACATTATTGCTCTGCTAAGGCCCAACCAGCAGAGCAGATAAAAGGAACCTCTGCTGACAAATCATGCCTTTCCTGGTGCACTACTCACACTTACCTGTACTTTAGTTCTGTTAATATAGTAAATTATGAATTAAGAAGCCTTGACAGAATTCTTTTTCTGCTACTGCTGCAGAAGGTCAAAAGCTTTGCTGATATTGCTCATGGAGCCAAACCATAAAAATTCACTTGGCAACAAAGAACTTCGAGGAAGATGTTCATTCAAATCCTACCCTGCACTGCCTGCCCTTTAGACATGACAGAAACACTCTTCACATTCATTGAATAAAAGCCCCAGCTTGGTAGCCCCTTCTTTCAACTCATCTGTGTTGCCTCATTGAATACTCAATGTAGACATCACATTTGGCTCAGGGATAACACAGATCACTGAATATACCTAAATAATGAGTCTATATGTGACTGCAAACATCCATATAAATTTACCAGTGCTAGATTTCCTTTTTTTTGTGGAAAGCTGAATGTGAGTGATCTTTCAAGTCTGTCAAATATCTGACTTAGGGTTAGCAGTAATTCTAGGGGAAAGTATAATTTACAACATAATCAGTAACTGTTTAAAACCTTGTGAGGCTGTCCTTGTACCATACATTGAACAATAGCAATTATATGTTGAATCAAGGATTTTAAAATTTGTCGAGCAGTTCTCTCCCAATAGGTGCTTATCTTGATAAGCTTGCAAAAAGATAGATAGATACATAGATAGATACATAGATCTACTGAAATGCTTGAGGAACAATAAACAGTTTAGCACAAAATAAACCATTAATTGCAGATATTTTATGGTTTAATATTTTTCCTGAAAGAATCAGCCAAACTTGGGATAAACAATCAGGGTTCAGGACTCTTTTAAGTCACCTTTCTTTATTCCTTGAATTCTGTTTAAAAAGTTGGAAGTACTGCTTTTTTTCTATAGCACTCTGGAATATTTTCTTGTTACCAGATCCTGCTACAGAATCTCCCAGATCCCAGCTCTGCACCAAGATAAACTGGGAGGTGTACTTTTATCCCCTTCCTGTTTTGCATCAAATATGATACAAAAAAAGCACCCCATTTGTGTGCATGGATGAAAGCATTTTTGTCATAATCAACAGGACATGAGAGAGGACAGAGATGACATTTCAGTTCTCTGAAGGCAGGTGTGTACTGACTGCCCTGTGTGACACTTTAGAATTTCCAAGGCTTCCACACAGGGCTCCAGACCTACAGGAGTACTTGCTTTGGAAGAGCAGATGGACAGGCCAGGTGCCCCAGGCCATCTCACACAGAACTGCTTGCCTAGGTTTAGACAATTGATTCACCTTCAGAGAGTCCATAAAATAAACTACAATGCCAGCTGAACTGAGAAATAGCCCTAGCAGAAAATGCAGAATGTGTGAAGTTCACACTAAGGCTAATGTTATAAAAGTGCATTAAGTCTGTATTGGAAATGTGAGAGTTCAAACTGGAAGTGCAGTTTTCATCTAAAACTGTTAGTACTTGATACACATACTGCTTTTTTAATTTGACATGCTGTTTGTATGTGTTTCTAAGTCTTGTGTTTCAAAGTTAAATTGAAGTGGACCTGCCTCCTCCACTGTATTTTACATAATATGATACCTAGTTAGTTAAGAGCAATTAAGTTTAACTTAAACTACATTCAACTGTTGAGAGCGTGTTAGCACAGTGGTGTAAAACATTGTATGTCATTGCCTGTAAATTATGAAAACTAGCAATTATTAAAACTGGAGATGCACTGTATCTTTTTTTGCAGAATTTTTTTAAAGTTGTCTTCCTCAATTTGATTAGAAAAAGCCTACGCATAAATGTTCTTTTATAGCTTTTGTGAATCCTTTATTGAAACCATTGCTCTTGAAATTCTGCCAGGATTATTATTATTGGAAGAATAAGGTTCTGAAACATGTAAATAAAGATACTATTTCTTCTGTGAGTATGATATTTAACCTGTAATATTACAGTTGTAGTATTTTGTTCACTTTTAATATACAATTTTGGAAAACAAATGTTTTTCAAATTGTTACAGGTGCACATCCAACAACAAAATACATGGATAACTTAACAGTTCACTTGGGGATCCATTGAATTAGCTATAAAAACACCTGATTTTTTCTTAACTCACTTGAAGCCACCATCACTAATCTGTTTAATCCCCATAATCGTATAAAGGTATCTTTTAGAAACGAAAACTTAAAGTTGTCTATATTTAACAGAGTTGTTTCTCAGATATAGCAGTGACTTCTAATGGCCTTTGTCCTTCACAGTAACTATCTAGCTTTTCTGTTAAGTCCTAATTCAGAAAAACATTCATTTTAACACTTCAAACTTCTCAGGTACTCAGTCCTTCCTAGAAACTAAAGATTTCTATTTTGAAAATAAATCAATTATCCCCAAATATTCTATATATTTAAAAATAAACTAGTGAACCGTCAACTTTGGAAGTAAACAGTGTTTATCTAAAAAGGTTTAGCTGAGAATACATAGTTTTCCAAAAGCAATAACAAAAAAGCTAGTCACATTATTGTTCCACATTAAATTTTCCTGAGAAAATTAAATGATTCTTCATGATTTATTAAAAATATAAAAGCCTCACCATCTCAAACCAAGATAGTAAGCAAAATACAGAAAATTGAAATTATATAATAAAAAATTTTTTAAAATGAAATTCCCATTAATGGTAGCAATGACTGAAATTATGGACAAGATATTTTTTTGTAGCTTGTCCCTTGTTATAATAATTATTACATTATATTATAAATATTATTATGTATCATTATAATAATTCCCTTATTAACATTACGTTTTTGTAGGAACAACTATAGAATCATTTTTTGTCATGTGATCCTTAAATGATGAGTATCTCTTTGCAAAAAACATTTATATATAATCTTATAGACGCTTTCTTTGATAAAAAATCTTGCCATATATTTAACTAAATTTATTTAGCTATCACCATGACTTCCCATCAATCTAAATGTTCTGAGGTTTCCCTGCAGTGTAAGCATTCTGTTTAGAACTTTCTAAATTAAGGTTCTGACAAGGAATGGTGTCATTTGCAATGCCCTGTAAGGATCCACTCTGCAACGCACCAGAAGCATTCTCACTGCCATGACCAGGCGTTGTTTGATGCCTGAAAGGGACTCTGTTAGCAGCATCCTTGTTGACAGCCAGAGAATTAAATCTGGTTTTATAAAATAGGCTTTCATTTTTTCTTAGAGAACAAGTAAAATGTTAGCTTTAACTTCAGATGAACCAATTCACCAGACTCAGGAAAAAATAGTACAATGACTCTAACATGAAGAGAATTGAAATGAATTGGAGAATTATCAATGAGCTTGTGTGTGCTGTATTTGTTTTTATATCTTCAGTGCTTAAAATTTTCAAATCATTAAGTCCTCAGACATCAATTTTTCTATTCAATATTTTATTTTGAAGTAGTGATCCTATTTGAATTTCCTATCTTAAGGTATATTCTCTCTGTCTGCAGTAGGATATACATTTAAACTAGCTTGATTTCTACTATCAAAGTTCAAAATTAGAAGCGATGCCACTTGTATTTCAGCATTTCATAAGCTTATTTTCCATGGTGACATCCCCTCTGAAACTGACATTTCCTGACATTATTTATTGCTTGTTTGTAGTGGGATTTCTGTACTGACAGTAATGACAGCATCTTTCTTCCCTTTGGCTAACTAGAAATTTGCATTTTTTTCTAGTTGATCAGCGTTGGAAAATAAGTACATACTCATGCAAGAATTTTGTTATGTGGAGAGTGGTATGAATCAATTTTTATGCAGATGCTAATTCTTGCATATGAAGGTATTTGCATTTGTATTTCAAAGCTGTTTTGGAAACTTGAATCAAAATAGAAATATTCAGAGAAAAATTTTCACACTAGTTAAAATCCTAGCAGCATGGAAGTCAGTGGGAGTTCTGCTTCAGTGAGGCTAGGATTAAATCCTATTAGCATATAATATAATATTTCTCCTAGCCTTTTCCATAAAGCTGACTAAAAAACAAACAGCCCTCTGGCTTTGGCCTGCAAACCAATAATACAGTTATAATCAATAACTTATGTTTATAGTAAATTAGCACCATTATTTAGTAAAAATGTGGTTGAGATGTGGGTTTTCTATGCAACGTTTTTCCTATTGTGGATGAACTTTTCTTATTACATACACACTATTTGGTTAAGAACAATTCAATTTCACAGCCTCTTCTTTGAAAAACTTGAGACCACACTAAAAAAGAGAGGTAGAGAGTAGGGGGAAAGATGCAATATCTCCCTCCTTTTTGGTGGAGAAAAATCTGGGATGTGGAGAGTATGGTCCTTACTGGCATTAGCAGAATTTGTGGCAGGTCTGGAAACTGAATACTCTGTTAATGTTCTTTGAAAGTTACTGTCTTCTTGTCTGGCTGCACACAGGTGCAACTCTGGCTTCCACTCAGTCTGGTCTCAGCTGGTCTTGCTGCTCTCTGAAAGAAGGTTACAGAAAGGTGGGGTGTTGGTCCCTTCCCGCAGGCAGAAAGGGACTGGACAAGAGGAAACTGCCTCAAGTGGTGCCGGGGGAGCTTTGGATTGCTATTAGGAAACATTTCTTTGCTACAAGAGTTACTAAGCATTGGAACAGGCTGCCCAGGGAAGAGGTTCAGTCACCATCCCTGGAGGTGTTTAAAAGATGTGTAGACGTGGCACTTAGGGATATTGTTTAGTGGTGAACCTGGCAGCATTGGTTTGATGGTTGGGCTTAATGGTCCTATAGGAGCTTCCCAAGCTAAATTATTCTATGATGCTATAAAAATAGGAATGTAAAGTTAATACACTTTCACACTTTTACATCAAACTAAAACCTTCCTTTGTTAATTAGAAAAAAACCCACAACTTGAGAAACCTGAAAAAAAAAAAAAGCTTTAACTCTTGCTGACTCCAGTAGACATCAGTGTTACTTTTTATTACTGCTTCAAGAGAGACCACCTTACATAAATACTTTGTGTAATATGCATAATCTCAGTGAACCCATTTCAGCCAAAAGAAATGAAGGGAAATGTTCCTGAGAAAACAGGTTTTCACAACAGTGATCTTTTGTCATGTGTGTAAATTTTAATGATGTGGAAGATGGAAGTGGGATTTTTCTTGTTTTATTTATGAAATAGGCTCTTGCACTTGTTTTCTACAACTCATAAACACAACTCTTATTTTCTGCAAAGCTTAAAGTATCACTTTTCCATGCAGCTGTATGGATAACATCAGTGCTTCTGAAGCAAGTCACTAAAGGGCTACTCCACATGATCAAACACTGCAAATAAGGCATGTTTTTATGAAGAAAATTGCTTTAACTGCTGTTTTTTACACTCTTTCTATGCAAGTAGAGAAATCCTTCCTCTTTGTGTATGCACAAATGAGGTTTATGTTTTCAAGTGTTAACTGCTGATGATACGAAAGTTTCAGTGATCACAGGACTGATGGAGGCTAAGAAAAAACATGAAAGATTTGGGAGAAATTTCATTCTACGAGGCTGCTCATAAAGAACAAGTAAATGAATTATTTTGTCAAAGCTTTTGTATATCTTATCAACAAAATATGTCCAGAATGTCTCTAAAAATATTTCTAAAGAATAATGACAGATAATTCTCAGAGGAAGAATCATGCATTTTTTCACATCTGTTGTTTTTAGATTAACTTCAGTGTGTGTCTCCTCTCTGCAAGAATATCCGGGTTTACCCATTTTATCATGTTCGTTGCAGCTTTGAGTAGGAGGTGCAGTCTATTTTTCATGGTTTGTTTTGAAATGCACATCTTGTTTTTGTGTTGTCTTTGAAATTCCCATGCCCACTTATCTTTAGATGAAAGAAAGCTGTTCATTTATGCAGTAAGATGTGATATAAGATGCATTTGGGGAAGATAACTGCACTTTTTGTAAAGTGTACAAGGGCATAAGACTGAAGGTCATTGTTTTCGATAAAGATATTCTGGCCGCTCCAAAGTGATTAAAACAATTCTCTTGAATCTTGAATAGATGCTTGTTTTCTTTTATGAACTGAAGTGATATGGGAAAACAATCATATTCAGTTTTTCTGATGAGTCTCCTCTTTTGTGTATGTCTACATATCTAAATTTCTAAAGCGCAAGATATCTCTCTCAGAAACACCCAGTGGGGCTTTTCTAGAAAGAGCTGCATTCCCCAAAGGCATCAATGCTAGGAATGACAATTTATCAGAAAATATTTGCCTGAGACTCTAGTGTTTTACAGGGTCCTGAGAGTCTGAAGATATTCTCTGGAGGCACTAGCTTTTTTTTCATAAGTCTCTCCTATGGGCACTAACTCTTCCAAAAGAATCCTAGGCCCAAGGAGCTTGTAATCGAAATTGAGATATAAAATGCAATCTGAGGTATCTCTAGTGAAACACTTCAAACTCAACATATTACTGTTTCTTTAGGGAAACTGTTTTGCCTTTTTGAATTTATTTTCTTAGCTGCCATTCTCCAGATGTAATAATTGCCCCTTTGTACTATTTTTTGTTCTGTGGGAAACTTTGTCCTGGAGGCTGCAGCTGCTGACTCCACCTGTGCTCATGCAAATCATCAGTGTAGCTTAAGACACCTTTTGCCAATGTGATTTACTTTGCTTTCTTTTATCCTTTATAAAAAGAGGGTTAAATTGAACTGTCACCAGTTTCATACTACACTCTACCTATCTTGATCCGTGTATTCTACAAAACCACAGTTACATGGATTGGGAACCCAATACTGAAATCTGTGATGAAAATCCTAACCCCAAATCAAGGCACTGGAAAGCCAGGCCTATTGAAGTTACAAAGTTGTGCAACTAAGGCCAGAGCTGAAAGATAAGTCTGAGCAGATTCTGAGTGTAGAAAAATAATGATCTCTGAGTTGGCAAAGTATAATTGAGCACAAAATCTTAGTAACTAGAAATACCGAGGAAATTTAATATCAGCTAGTGCTGTTAGCCCTGCCCAAATTGCCCAACTTGCCTAAAGGTGTAAACAGCTGCAGCTGTCACTGAAGCTGACAGGCATTTCCTCCACCTAAAGAACTGGATTAGTTTCTCAAAGATAAAACAATATTACTATCCCCACTGGCCCATTTGTTTTTTTCTCCTAGCTGAAAGAACAATAAAATAAACCAAAAAATGGTAAAGATAAAGTTGATGAGCCTCGGAGGTAAATATGATGAAAGATGAAAATATATTTTTACTATATGAGAAGATAGCTGAGCCACACAAATTACTGAAATTCCTATCAGAGTGCAGCCACTGGTTCTATAAATTTATGAATAATTAATCCAAGAAAAATCTACAAACTTTAGAGGAACTTCACTATGAGAAATCCAGCATTTTAGTTGACCAACAGCTCTTTGGTTTCCAAACATCACTAAATGTATCAAAAGAGCCACCTAGATTGTGTCTGATTTTCCTCAGTGCCACTGTTAGACATTCACTTCTAATGTAGATGAGTCTTATTTTTTATATTTAGCCAAAAAGTCTTAAGTATACACTGAAGGCAGAAACAACCTTTTTTAGCCCTAAGTGTAAAAATTAAATGGAGTTAGGATAACATCATAAAACATTTTTGCTTCTTTTAGAGTAAGACTAGGATGTGAGGAAATATATTTCCCTTTGTTAAGATACCATTTGGGTTCTCTACCTAACAGATCATGTGCAGGCATCATGCTGCATCACCTATTACTAAAATAGCATTAGCATTTACAAAGCTTTAAAAAAAAACTTGACTGTCCATCATTTGGTCAATTTACATTTTATTATCTTTGCTTTCTGAACCAGTATTTGTTAGTTATTAACTGCCATAACTGTCTGTCAAGTTATATACTGGATTCATTCCTTGCTTTTAAAAATTCTACCTGTAGCTTCACTGCCTCAAGTATTCCATTTAAAGCTAAATTAATTTATCCTTTGATTTTTTTTTTCTCCTAGTACAAGAATCAAATTACTGTGGGTGTTTTGTAATCTGTAAACTTATTTAATTTACAGAAGTTTAATGCTTGGTATTCTAGAAAGTTAAGGTTTTTTAAAGCACAAAAGTATGGATTTTGAATGATCATGAGCTATTATGCCATATCCTTCAGGAAACTCCTGCTAAGATATAAGATTCACATGCAATGCATTAGCAGACAAACCCAAATTTAAATATATTACAGCATGTTCATATACATCTATATATGAGAAAGTACAATCTAGATTAGAATGTTTCTCATTTAAAATATTTACTGAATTTGCTAGTGGAGTTACTATTTTTTTTTTAATTTTATAATTCTTAATTATTATATTTCTTAGGCTATTTTATACAGTAACAAAATTAAGCATATTGTATTGTCATATTTGCTAGTGGTTCACATGAGATACTCTTCTTTCAAAAAAAAAATAGATAAAAGTAAAATGAAATTATTTTTGTAAGGATTCAAGCCAGCATTCTTCTTTGCCTACTCTGCAATAGTCAAATAATTTGATTTTCGAATAATGTTCATGTGCATATCCATTCCCTGTTTGCTTGTGTGTCAAAATGTGTACACCTAAATAAATATATGTTTACATTTATATCTGAAATTAATATTCATTAGTTAACACGATTTGCACTTTTACCCTATTGTACTCATCATGTTGATGAATATTTTCATCACATAGTCCACTGAGTTTCTGAGTATAATCAGAAGACTGGAATCAAAGAGATGAAAATATTATAGGTCAGAAAGGACATGTTCAATATATATGTGGATGTCTTTACTATGGAATTCTAATTCTTGATTTAACAATAAGAATATGTCTTCAGGTTCCAATTTTAAATATATGAATACATTTACCATTTCTAGAAGTTATTTTCTTCTTTTTTTAGTGTATCTGAATTGTTATCAAGTGTAAAAATATCTTCCTCCTCCTTACTACTTAACCTGAATCTGATGAGAAATATTTTCAATCTCCATAAATCAAAGTCCTTGTGGAGAATTAGGCTATACTCCTAGTCAAGGGAAATGGGGATTTAGCACTATTTCTTTATTTGTCACTGAGGTGCTTAGATCTCTTCCCTACCAGTTCAAATGTTAAAACGGATTTGCAAGACTGACAAAAGTTTTAAGGCACATTATTAAAGCAGAGGCATTATTTTATGGCCACAGACTCTAGAGAAGCTTTATATTCATAGTATAGAGTGGAAGAGACTAAAACAAAGGTTATTCATCTCTCAGTTGTAACTGCACACAAAGCATTTTACTTTAATTTTTACTAATTACTTGTCATTAAAAAGCACATGTTTTAATGACAATAATGATGAGCAAGTAGTCATAACCCTCAAGAGGGAACACTGATTAAGAAAATAGATGACAAACTGTACAAATTTTCTGATTAAAATATACCTTAGATGAATATGCAAGGTTCTGTCTATGCAGACAGCCCCTAACATGGTGAAGGTGGGCATTAATCAGCCCCTTTACTACTTTGCATTTTTAAGTCAACATTTTTATGCTTAAGTAATAATCTTCTTCCGAATTTATAAGTAGGCTAAGGAGACCCTTTTGTAAATGTGTAACATTTTAAAAGAATAGTTTGTTCAAATAGTAACATAGTTAACACAATTTGTTAGTGCTTTCTGATTTTCTCGTTTTTGTCCTGTTACATGGTTAGATGTCTTAATTTGTTTTATTGAGATATTTTGTTGTCAAGTCGGTGTTTATTTTCACTGTCAATAGCATGTCAAATCAACTTTATACTAGCAAAATTTAGCCGTGTCTTGCTCATGTCATGCACTGCAGGAGGATACTACTCAGACTAGGGCATAAGTGGCCATGGCCTGTGATTTCAGAAATCACATGAAAAAGGAAAATCTGTTCATTATCCATCTCACTGGGACTATAACAAAGCTCAGCTAATGAATTTAAGGTATTCTGACAGACATTACTGATTTATACTTCTTTTATACATCATATTTTTAGGACTGCCTTTTAAGTATACTTGCATATCCATCCTGTTCCATAAACCCAACAGAGGTTCTTGCCATGCCAGATTGCAAAGACATTGTTTAGTAATAATTTAGAGAGATGTGTGGGAAGGGACTATGCCAACCTGCTTGAGATATTGCTCATTTGCTTTGATCATTTGCCTTTGATCATCTGCAAATTTAGGCCCTGTTACTGGTAACGCTCATGGGCTCAATTCTTCTTTAGATAAAGGCTTGTAGCAGTAAGATCTTGAAGGTTTTTTCTCTTTCATCCAAGATTGAAGGCTCTGATGTTCTTGGATGAGAAACGCTAGATAAATGCAAAAGATACAGAACCTTTTCCCCTATGAATTCCACTAGAAATTTCCTTCCCTCTACTCCTCCTCTTCCTTCCTCTTCACTCTATTAGGCAACATGCCCAGGCTGTTTGCTACCACCACACACAGTCTGAGTACATACTTCTCTTGCAATAGCTGTATGTGTCCATTCACCTAATCCAAAATGTGATTTTCGTAAGTCTGCAATTAGGAGAGACACATAGGAGGAAGTTTCTGAGTGCCATTAAATTATCCCTCAGAAAAGGCACTTTTAAATTGTGCTGAAACACTGATTAAAACCACAGATTACTGTTTAATAGAAATAAACAAGAGATGATAATGCCTTATGTGGCTGAGAAGAAACTATCTGCCACATCTCATCCCAAATTCTCTGTAGTTCTTTTCCATCCATATCAGATGGCATTTCTGAGAGGAAAGAAAAAAGAAAAAAGAAAAGAAAAAAAAAGAAAAATAAAAATACTTTAAGACCATTATGTTCTCGTTTCAAGGTGTTAACATACAAATACCAAAAGCCCAGGAAGAACTGGAGACATCCTGATCTGATATTCTGTTCTAGGTGCATGAAGAACAATAGGAGCACATGTGCTATCACAGACCCTGTGAAGAATAAAGCAGTATGCATACCTTTCAGATCCATCAGAGATCATAATTAGGCTTTAAGTCAATTAATCAGGATTGTTATGGGGTAATTCAGAGGGATACACCCTTGCAAAATTAAAATGCATGAAACTTAACCACTTTTGTTCCCACTCTACCAGCTGTAACAGACACTTGAGTAAGAAACCAGTTCATATTTCTTTGCCTTACTAAGGAGAAACAAAGTAAAACCAGCTGCAGGAATGACATATGATGCTTCTGACAATTCCTGGCAATTATTTTGACGCTTTACAGAGGGAAGTTTAAATACATTTTGTCTGTTCTATTGCTGTTTGAAAGACAGCCACCACAAGGGAAGCCTGACTGGAAAGCAGGTAGTGACTGCTCTTGTTCAAAGTGATCCCTGCTGCTGGTGCCTGGAGAGCCCTGCTGCAGGTAGGAGGGCTGTCTGCTGACTTCTTTTCTTAACCAAAGTAGAAAATCCAATCCGAAATTCCAAGAAAATGGAAGTAGCAATTAGTTCAGAGTGTCTAGTCAAAGCTCTGTCAATTTGCAGTCTGTGCTGCTTCCAAAGTCAGAGGAATGCAAGTGGTGAAGCAGTTTGTGTATTTTGGCTGTCACATTCAAAGTAATAGGAGTATTTTGAAAGGAGAAGAATATCAGCTTGAAAGGTGATAGTTACAAGTTATCATCATCTTAAACAAATTTAAGCTTTTAAAAGTCTACTATTTAAAGACAAAATTCTGAAATTTGCAGTTCAGAGGTTATTTTCATTTTAACATGTGAATGGGAAGGATGTAAATCCGTAAGAGGTATAGACTTTCTTCCTAAAGCAAACACCTTTGAAAAATGCTTTACATTACCTTAAATCAATGTGTAAGACATGTTAATAAGACTGGTGTTCAACAAATTTTTATTTAAATATATCTAAAAAGAAGATGGAAATACATGGAAACTGAGGTGAGAATAAAGCTAGAAAACTGTAATGAGAGTTGTGCCATGGGACCCCAGAAGAATCATGGAAGTGGACAGCACAAAGCCACATTCTGACTAATAAGACCATTCTGACCATTATTGACAAAAAAGAAGGCTTCTGACACTGAAAAATGCCCAAATGTAGTGAGTGGTTTCTGACAGGCTTTATTTACACAGCAAGCAACATTTAACAATGCTGGAAAGACTCAAAAGCTTTAGGTGTTAGCCAGTTTCAATTCATGCCCCTAATAGGAGTCATTAAGTACTATGAAAGTTGATAACATACCATTATAAATAAATAAATAAATAAAATAAATTAAAAGCTTCATGAACAATTTTATAATTCTGTTGTAAAATGTGAGCTCATTCAGTTCACATTCAGCAACTCCACTGCATTTAATATTTTACAAAATATGTCGCAGCTTTGTATTTTGAATATTAAGGTTTGGCAAATGTGAATAAGCATGAATTCTGAGCATATTTAAAATATAAAGGAATTAAATTACTTTTCTCCAGAAAACATCTTGTTTATAGTGGATGTTTATATATGTATCCAAAATTTGTTTGTGTTTGATACCGCATGAAATCTACAAACCTTTATTTTCTTTACAGATAACATTCTGTTTCTTATATTTTATTTTATCTTAGTGACTTAATAGCTCCTATTACAAAACACATTATGTCCATTTTCCTCTTGACACACCAAATAAGTATTTTATTTATCATTTGCTGTCTCAAATTCTCTTCTGTGAATTCTCTTTGAACCATCTAAACTTGCATAAAGTAAAAAATTATTACTGTAAATAGAAAACTGAGTATTGATTTAGAGATAAATATAGCTACATTTCCTCTAAACTTTTTGGAAAGATTAATTGGCATACTGGGAATAATCAATATTATACCTCTTAAATAAGACAGCTGGGATGAAATGTTGTTTGACAAATTTGTTAGAAGGACAAAATGGCTGTAAAAGCTGTATTTCAGGTGAGACTATTTGGTTATTCTGTGTGTTGATTTTGAAGTCTTCCTCAATTAGAATTTTTTCAGGAATAAACCTTTGATAGATCATAGTTTTAATGGAAATTTTCTTGTTATAGCATTATAGTTTATTCACCTTGGGCTTACTCTTTGTTTAATAAGTATGCATCTGTGACTGATATAATAATGCAAAAGAAATTCATTGTTCTGTTGATCAGTTTTGCCAAAAGGAGTTAGTGGGAGCTAGTATTTGATGAGAATGATGATTTTGACTTCTGTAAGGTATTTTGGATGGTATTTCCATAACTGAAAAAAATTAAGGACTTCAGAGAGGCAAGTATCATACACCACTTCGTTGTAACAGAATAGTCTGTAAGGACTCAAAATTTAGTCATAGGAACAGTTCAATATCAATACAAAACAGCAACAATAGTGAAAAATCTGGACACGATTGATATGAGAAAAGGCTTGAAACTTGGGAAATAACCAAGGTAGGGCACTGAGAGTTCAGTTCAGAAGTTGTAATACTTAGAGAGTAGCAGAAATCCTCTTGGCACAGGTTTTGAATAGTTTTGGCACTGTATAACTGGAGCACTGAATCAGAAATAGCCATGACAAAGAAAGCCATGGAGCATCCTTGCAGGATCTCTGCAAAAATATTCCTGAAAATTAATGGTGCTGGAAATAGTCATCTTGGTGCCTGCTGTTACCCCTCAAGCATCAGAATGCTAATGAAGGCCACCTCATTGATTATCTTCATGTGAGTTAAGCAGAGACTAATGTCTACCTCTTTACATGATTTCTAAAGTCCCACTTAAGTTTCTTCAGGCTCTGAATTGTGTAAAATAAATAGATATGCAGTGGCATCAAGGGACATTAATCTCTTATTTGCTGGGAAATGGACCTGTTTACTTGATGAGTAAAGCAGGACATATAGAAATGCGTGCACTTGTTCTTCTGGCTCATCTGTTGTCTCTTAGTTCTAGAGAAAGTAGGAATATGTGGGAGAGAAGGGGTAGGAAACAGTTTTACCTGCAGTCCAGGGAGTCTGTGACGCTACTGGTGAGACTTTTTTCATTCCTCTGTGCCACCTGGTGGGTTCAGACAGAGATGAGTAGATGAGAAGCCAGACGCCTAACTGCAAAACTGTAAAACGTTGTTCTCATTTAAAACATGTGCAAAGCAGCAGAGAATTGGGCTTTATTTTAAGGAACCAAAGGAATACTGTGTGAAAGGACTGTGTCATTAAATCTGGTGATAATTACGGACTGGAAATGTAAATTGTATTTCTCAAGCATTTTTTTTCATTTCATTTCCATTGTAAATACTTCAAACAATGAAGCCTCATTTACTGCAGAGAATGTGTGAAATGACATGCAGTATGCTGTGCAACATCTGTCTGCACACATCACATTTCATTCACTAGCAGTAAAATAAATAGTGTTTTTTGAATTATATTGGCTGACCATAACCTTCCTGTTCTAGTCAAAAGCATGGCACTAAGCATTGCCCAGCTGCAAGTTTCAGCTTTTAGTTTACCACTGTGCTGATGGAAATATGTTCAGTTATACTGAAAAATAATATTCAAGCCACGTAATCAGATTACAGAGCAGATCACATGTTAATAATTGCATTATATGCTTCTCTATAAGTTTGTGAGTAGGAATATTTTTGAGAAAGTAAAGGTAATTTGCTTAGCAATATTTGCTTTTACAGTAGATTGAAGAGCCTATTCTTTCCATTGTATTCTGAAAGCACTGGCGTGGGGCACAGGGCCTTCTGCACTTAACACAGTGTCAAGATCAGCTATTGCAGATGTGAACTAGCAGTACTGCTCAGCAATGGCTCTTTGGAAATATTTGAGGCTGGTGGCTAAGCTTTCATGGACATTGTCACGCACTGGACCCGTATATGAAAATACAAACACAGCAAAGATGACTGTGAGCAGTCTTGGCAGGATGTGAGATACACACTTGAGATACGATGAAAACAAGACAACATTTTCCTTGAACATCACAATGGAATTCATGTGTCTTTCTATGCAGAAGCATCTAGATTCTCAAAGATAGTTTCTAACCACTGTCTCTGTCCATTTTGTGCACCATTCTCTGTCCAGTAGGCATTCTCTCTAGACAAGTTCATTAACTATAGATGCTGGGTTGAAGACCCAAATAAGGATCTCTTATTGCTTAAATTTTCTGGTTTCTCAAAATACACTTGGGATATATCTCAGGTCTGTCAAGGCATTGCTGAAGCCAAAATCCTTTCCCATGTAAGAGTGAACCCTTTCAAAAAGATTTCAGTGATTTCTAAGGGATTCAGAGAGTGTCTCAATATGCAAACTGAAGAATTAACTGATGTAACTTCCTGCCTGCTCCTTGGCTCCAGTTAAGCTGTCGAGGACACATGGCACTGAATTCAATAGGGTGGAAGTCTGAACTTTCATCAATATCAGACTCAACACCAAAAAACATCTTATTTGTTGCTGAATGATCTAAAACATAATTGCAAAGTAGTCTTCTAATTAGTTATCTTTAAAATTTTGCCTTTAGCATGTTACATTTGGCAGCTTTGTGAAGTGTAAAAAATGTAAAATAAGTGGATACTGTCTGGGGAAACAGCTACTTTTTTCTAATCCTAAAAAAAACAACAGCTTGTAAGGGTCAATCTTTTAAAGTGTATGCTTCACTGAATGCAATTATTAATCATTTCCCTTCAGGAAAAATATTAAATTAAGTGTTAAAGTACAGATCTAAACAGTGTTAAGTGCCCAGAGCTACTGAGTTCATAGTTTCAGCTATATTTCAATGTGAGATAATTGACCTTCCACAATGCAAATGTAGAGCTGGCACTTACTGAGACAAAATGACTCATCCTGTCTCAGTATTTTATCTCCTTGAATTTATTTATTTATTTACTTATTTATTTCTGTGTCCATCCTCAGTTGCCATGAAGGTCTCTTTGGGCATGCTTCAGATTGAGTCCTTAGCTTCCTACATTTTTAGTTAGCACACAGTTTTCAGGATGCTTTCCTCTGATATGACACCAAATAAATAATATGATAAAGGTTTTGTTGTTTTTTTCTAATGACTTTACTACCTTCTAAGCCAGTTGAATTTATTGAGAAATAAAATTGTGGTTAAGATTATTTTCATAGGTAAATGAATGAAATCCTCAAATCAGGCTCAAAACAAAAAGAGAAAGATGGTAACGAGTTTTCTTTACTGTGCTTATGGTATTGAAAAAGACCTGTAATATTCATTCTAGTGTTTTATTATTAAAATGATTTCTGTAATTATATTTTAATAAGTTGACTGATTAGTTGATAAGGTTATGGCTTTTCTGAAACAATACCCAATTGCAGATGCTTTCTCAAAGTATCATGCTGATAACATCTAAACCAGAGAAAGATACTGCTGGTTTGCTGATCAGAAAAAGCAGCTATGGAAAGCATTTACAGTTTAAAGGAGACAAGGCTGGTGCAATGGGTAGGATCTAAAGCAGTAGTGTCCATTATATTTACCTTAAATAGAGTGTCTTTGTGTGTGTGTGTGTGTGTGTGTGTGTGTGTGTATGTATAAATCTGTGTACCTAAACATATGTACATAAACACATATAAATACCTATGGCTCTCCAAGTACACATGTATGTGTTTATCTTTGTCCAACTAGTTTGAGAAAGAGAGCTGCTCTGTTACTATCAAAATATGGTAGCATGAATTTGCATTGTTTTGTATCCCTGGCAGCATTTCACACTGGAAGAAGTGTTGCTGAAAAACAGAGACTTTGAAAAGTGTGATTAGGGAAAAAAAAGGGTTCTCTGGTGGGAAAGATTATGTTCAGTGAGATCAGAGATAACTGGTTGAATCATTACTCTTTCACGAGACAGATAACTTTAGACAAGTCATTCTTATACAAATGGCAAACAAATACTTTATGTAAAAAAATCCTTTTATCCCGGCTTATAAGACAATTATAAAAATGTCTAATTTTTTTCCATGTACAATGTAGTTTGGTTTTGGTCAATAAAAAGGATTAATTCTAAATAATTTTTACACACAGAAATCCTAAGTATATTTCAGACTGAATTAAAAATATGAAAAGCATCTTTTTACCCACAAAAAAATCCTTGTTATAGTGCTTTGAAAGGTAGCCACAGGAAGGGAGAGAGGTAGGAGCTAAAAACAGATCAGGATCCTTGTTTCTTCAGGTCAGAGTTGATATCTCAAAAACATTTTTGATATCTAGGTCCCAGCCATCTTAGTGAAAACACATCCTTATGTAATTAGTTATACAATTCAGAAAGTGGCCTCTGAAGGGACTGATCACAATTATTTGCATCATCTGCCTCCACACTTCCATCCAACAGCCTAACAGCAGAAGTCCTCAATGGAAACATGAGATGCTATTGTCCTGACCTTAAGACAGTGGCCTCTCCTGCAGAGAGAGCAGGAGCTTCAACATGTGTCTCTGACATCAAAGATTGGCTGTAGAATCTCTTTCCCTGATGTAGTTATGTGATGTAGAAGAGTTCTAACAAATGACCTCCTTAAGTCAATGACTTGAAATCCCAATTTTCTGTATGTAAGGTGGCTGCACGGATGATGAGCACAGTTGTGTGTTCCAGACTTGTTTCTGTTCTCTGGTACTTACTCAGGTCTAGATATAAGGAATCAGTCCAAAAAAAACCCAAATCAAATCCAGCAGATTCATGCAGAAAGTTCTAGTTTGACAACAGGTATTAACATATCAGATGATATTCTGCTGAGGAATTATGGTGAGCATCTACAACCTTTTTAACATTCTTGAATGTTAAATGTGGATAGTCTCCCTAGAAGAATCATAGATCCAGAGAATCATAGAACCTCCATTACTAAAAGCAGAGCCTAGACAAGGTGTCCCAGCACACTGTCCAGCTGAATCTTAAAGCTTCCAATGTTGGAGAATCCACCACTTCTGTGAGGAGATTATTCAAATGGCTGATTATTCTTACTATGAAAAATTTTCATCCTGTGACCATTAGTAATCTCTTCAGGATTAATTTACACCCATTACCACTTATATTTTCCATGTGATTCCTTGTATAAAGGGTATCTCCATCTTCTCGGTAGCTACTCCTGAAATACAGAAACAGGGTGCTAAGGCCTCCCTGAAGTCTTTTTTCAAGGTTGAACAAACCCATCTCTCTCACCATTTTCTATTCTGGCAGGCTTCTTGGTCCTTTGTTCTCCTCTGTGGCCCTTCTCTGGACCCTCTCCAACCTGTTCACTTATTTTGTTTTTTTCTTTACAGTGGGGACCAAAACTTTACAGAATATTTGAGGTGTGGCCTGATACGTGCTGTGCAGGGAGGGATAATGTCTTTTCCTCTCTCTGCTGGTGATGCCCTTGTTGATGCAGCCCAGCATCCTGTTGGCTTCTTTGTTGCAGCATCACACTGTTCACTCATATTGAGCTTGTTGTTCACCAGGGTGTCTTCTTTTATCTACCTTTTATTCTCCATCTGCTGACATAATTTTGAGTTTGTGTTACAAGTCTTTGATAGCTTACTCTATATATATTTCAAACATATTTTTATGGGTTTGAACCTTGTTGAGGTAACGATACCAACTTTTAAGTGAAGGCTAACCTTTTTTTAGATTTCCAGATATTTTTAGCTGACTATTTCTATTAGGGCAAATTTAGAACCATGCACCACCTCGTATCTGCCAAAATTTGTTAATCACGTAAGAAAGCTTTCCTGTACATTACTAAGTGACCCCATGAAGTGACAGTAAAACAGTAAAAATCTATTGTTTAAAGACATGATGAGGCTTGCGACACTTCCACCAGTGCTTTGTGTAGCTCAAAGAGAGAGAAACAAATATTTTTCAAAGAATGCTAGTTTTAGTTGCAGGTTTATGGCAACTGCTATCTCCATGCTTTGGCAAACACTTATTTCAACATTCATTCTGCCTCTTGCTTTACTCCTACCCTCATTCTCTTTTCTAGGATTTTGCAAAGACACAACTTCTGGTGGAAAAGGGAAGCAAGTTCTGAGTGTTGGAGCACATGGCTGTTCCTGAGTACTTTGCTCCAAAGCCTCTACCCCTTGAGCAAATGATCAGTTGGAAGCTGTGCAATATGGCCACTGTACCTGGAATCTCTTCTGCTCAGCTTGTTTTATCTTCTGAAGTGCATCTGTTTATATTTTTTCTACTCAATTTTATGTTAAATCATTCAAGATATATTAATTGTCCTCAGAGAGTGGATCAGAATCTGTCTAAAATGCTGAGCTTCTTTCTGTTTAAATTTCACTTCAAAAAAATAGAAATTCAAAAAATTGTTATAATGTGTATTTGTAAAGCTCACAGAGGAAGTTAATCCTATTTAATTTTACTCACATACTTCACCTTGAATTCAGACTGTGTCCTTGCCTTGAAAGACCCTCAAAGTTTTGCCCCAAGCTATCTCTCTAACTTTATTCCCTATAGCATTTCTCTTCTTCATGCCACCAACACCTGTCTTCATTTGTCCTCGATCACTCTCTCCAGGCTTTTTTCCATGCCTCCACATTCCAGCTTGCACTTCTTTGCCAAGTCACAATCCTGCTTTCATTAAAGTCCATTAGCCAAAATAAAAGTAATGCATTCCTTTCACCAGGTTTAAAGTAAGGAAAGACAAATGAAAAACCTGCCCAAATCCTGGTCTGAAGTAATAAGCCAGTGTCTGAATTTCTTGGGTCAAAACTGCTTGCCCAGGAACATGACCAGGCAGATAAAACTGCAGGACTTGGGAGATGATCATTCTCATAAAAAGAAATTAGAGAGGATTTATTCAAAGTCTGCTACATTGCATAGTCAGTATCACACCAGTAAGTAATTTCAGTATTTAAGTGGTTTACGTGGCTGTCTTTTTAATATTATTTCCCTGACCCCTACATAAATGTATCAATGCAGTCTGATGAAATTGCTATTCAATGAGAACAGTAATTCTCATCTATCTTTAGCAACATCTCATTAACACAGAGCTAATGAGGGCTGGATTCTGCCATGAGGAAAGTTGACAAAGCAGTAAAAACATCACCAAGAAAGTAGAGGATTTTTATGTGGCCTTAGGTTGAGAGTTCTTTAAAAAGAGATGTGCAAAGCTTGAGTCTGATCTGTGCTCTTCCCTCAATCCAGGAGCAGTTGGCACTGCCCCTTTTGCTGGAGTTGCTGGCTCCATTTCTGCTCCATATAAGGTTGCTCATCCACCAAGAATCTAGACGTCTTGCAACACTACCTGCTGTGGTTAATATCAGTCTCACATGATCCTACATGTCTGATCCAGGCTCTGGAGAGGTGTTTCAATTTGTTTGAGTTCTTCCTAAAATGTAAACTTAATAGAAAGAAAAGGAAGGAAAAGAAGTCAATCAAGCAAGCATTTCCTAGCCAGAACTTCTTGAGCTGCTGAATTTGAGATTTTTACTTGAGGTTGGGTGTGGTTTCTGTGTTTCTTTGCCCCTTCTACTCAGGAAAACACCAGCAATGATGACAGAAAGAACAGGTCTCTACCTACCCCTACCCCATGGACACAGGCAGGGTGTGTTCCATCCACTGCAAGTGCTATCCAGGCACACTGCAGGGCTCACAACCTACTCTTTAAATGTTTCATTTCTTTATTAATTATTTACTTATAAAAGTATCATGGCATTTAAAAACATCCTTCACTGAAAATCCATCTTAAACTTTATTCGTTCTGAGATGCGAAAGTGGAAACATAATGCATAACCTTTAAAAGATTAAAAAATTTTGGTTGGATTTCACTCAAGAAGACCCTTTTCCTTGCTTCTTGATACTGCAAAGTAGGTTGACAGAGAAATAGACAAAGCACTGCACCAGAAAGTTTGTTTCCTAATCCTTTGACAGGCTTTCTATTTTTTTTTCTCCAGTGTTCTAGAAAATAGACCAAAAAAAAAAATATCTCAAACAATGTAAGTGCTAAACTTAGCACTGTCAGACAGTAAAAGATCAGAGCTATGTGTTGTAGTCTGGACATGGAACTGCTATCAAAGATTTTTTAACTAACTAACTCTGTTTAACAGCATGAAAAAGATTCAAGGGGAAACAAGGGGGTTTTTTTTCTGTTTGCTTTTACAAGTTGATTAGTCTAGTGGGCATTAAATCTTTCATTATGAAGTTTCCTTTCAGGATAAAATGTTTATTTTCAATCTTGAAAAAAAAAACAAAAACCACTATTAATCTTTCAAAAAAATCCCTTGACATTTCTAGATTTGGATTGCATATGTTATCTTTTAACCATGCTCAGGAAGGTCCCCTAGGGATTGTGTTGTTTGCCAGTATTCCTTGAGGGATTCACAGGAATGCTCACAGCTATTCCTGCTTCATCAATTATTTTCTTCACAGATTAGGTTTTATTTATCTGTATAAAGATTTCTTCTTCTTTTCATGCTATTATCAATTTCCTCATTTGTCCTTATTTCCTTGGTTCATTAAATGATCATGAAGAAAGCAACAGCTGTGCTGAAAGCAGCAGGGCTGGGGGGAAGAATTCTTGTCCAGGTTTCTTACTAAAAATGTGAAGTAAGGAAAGAAGAGGCTGTCAAAGAATAAACAGGAATTTTGCATTTCAAAAATGACCTGTTTTGTAAAGACCCAAATTTATTGTCTGCACATATATAGAAGAATTTTAACACAAATGACATAATCTTCTGGATTGGTTTCAAGGGCATTCAGAAATGCCACACTTCTTTTAATTTCTCCATCGTGCTAGAATTTTTTTTATGATTACTCAGTCTGAGTCTGAAGTTAACAGACAAAGAACAATTTTTTCTCAACAAATGTAAGACTTCAGCCTTTCAAATATCCAATTCCAATGAAAGCTTGCCAGAAGAGAAGTGCGTGTTTCAAGGGAGGCTTCAATGGTGTCTATAGTCCTGTCAAAATTAACAGAAATGTATAGCTGAAGTGTAAAGAATATACTCGATAATGTTTGTTAATCAATGTACAATCATTACATGCATTCATTGTTTTAGTATTTATGTATAGAGAAAATTTACTTTTCTTCACCTATAGGTGGATGCCCTCAGTGCTCCAATTTCTGCTTGTTGCTTCTTTCTCTGTCATTGGCCACCATTCAGAAAAGTCTGTGGCCACATTCTTAACTTGTACCCCTACCAAGAATTTATACACTTTCATGAGATGGCCATGATCTGTTATCTCTCCAGGCTGAACAATGCCATCTCTCTCAGCTTCTCTACATAGCTCACATGCATGCCTTCATCACATATCTTCATCATTGTGGCTCTTTGCTGGATTGGTTCCACTGTGTCCAAGTTCTGCCTGTACCAGGAAGTTCAGGACTGGACTCAGCATTCCCTATGTGATGTCTCTAGTGCTGAGGAGAAGCAAAGGGTCACAATCTCAACCTCCAGGCAATGTGATGCTGTTCCTGATGCAGCCCTGGAGAGACTGTTTGCCCACCTTGCCACAAGCACATGTTGCAGGCTCATTATCCATTTGGATCACCAGAGCTTTCTTGGCAAAGCTGCTTCCCAACCAGTCAGCAGTTGTGTTTCTTCAGGTTAGTACCATCCCTCTGAATGTCAGCACAAGCATGTTGTTCAACAACCATTCTCCTCAGTTTTGTATCATCTACAAACTTGCTGAATGTGCACTCTGTCCTGTGGTCCAGGTCATCAGGGAAGCTAATGAAACATACTGGCCCCAGTATAAGCCCCTGGAATACACAATTATTGCCTGGGCTTCCTCTGGACTTCATGCTCCTGATCACAACTCTTTGAGCCCAACAGTTTAGCCAGTTTTCAAAACTTATCTAGCCTCTATTTCATCAGTGTTTAGGAGGATTTTGTGGGATACACTGCTGTAAGCCCTTCTGAGGTCAAGACAAATCAACCCCCTCTCTCTGTATGCAGCAACCCCATCATCCCATAACAGAAATATTTGGGGTCCATACTGGCAATTCGCACTCACCCTCTTGTCCTTCACATGTTCGGAGATGGTTTCCTGGATTATTTACTCCATTACTTTTACAGGGATCAAGGTGAAGCTAACTGATCTGTAGCTCTGCCAATTCTGCCCTTCCTAAAGAAAGGAGTGACATTTGCTGTCTTCCAGTCCTCAGTAGCCTCCAACATTTGCCATGACCTTTCAAAAATTAATGCAAGTGATTCTGCAACAATACCAAGTATCCCTCTCACCTCTCACCCTTCCTGGGTGCATCCCATCAGCTTCTGTGGATTTTGCTTTGCTTAAATATTTCCTGAGCAGATTCCTCTCCACTGAGGGTAAGTCTTTGCTGCAGACTTCCCCTGTGTCCTTAGGGACTTGGAACTCCTGAAGTCTTACCTTTGCTTCAGTAGACACTGAAGAAAAGAAGGCCTTGAGGTGTTGGACTTTTCCATGTCCTTTGTTAGCCTGAACCAACCAGCAGCTTCTGTGTTTTCTCTAGTCTTTTTTTTGCTTCTACCGTACTTGTAAATGTTACATGATGTTTACTTAATTTTCGCTTTTACATTTCTGTCTTCCTTTACCTAAAAATCCCAAATCAGGAAATAAAAAAAAAAGAAGGAAAAAAGAAAAATAACAGAAAAGAAGCAATATGTATTAAATAAAATACAAAATGTTGTCGTGAACTTTATATTAGCTCTTTTAGGTATAATATAATATTAATGCACTGGCTTTACTGTGAATAATCCTCAATATTTGTTAAAATGTTGTTCTTTGCCCCATTATAATTTAGCGCTGTATGCGAAGACTTCGTGTAGAGGTAGAGAGAATTCTGGGATTCCTGAAATTGTTTTTATCTCACACAACACAATTCTTTTATACATTAGTTCAAATAAAAACATTTTATTGTACTGTAAGCACATAATTTAACTTACTAGCATCCAGGATCCCAAATACCATTTCACATAGTTTCTTAAAACAAAATAAAAGCTTTACTGACTCTAATATAATGTGTTGTGGACTTGAATTTTGTAATTTAAGCAAGCAAATCACACATTTTGGTATCTCCACTCAGAACTGTAAAGTTCTTTTTAGAAACATTATGAATTTTATCTCAGACACTGCTTTCACAGTCAGTACCACATTCCACTCTCATCAATCTACTTTTCACATCCCCAACACTTTGTACACCATTTATCCATTCCCATCTTTTACCCATATTTCCCATTCATTATGGTGGCTCTTTTTTCGTCTCCACCTTTTTACTCTTTTTCTGTGTTAACCCTTCATTTTCAGAGATAACAGCTCAACTCAAATGGAAATACTTCCTTTCTCTATAGAAAACTAGCTAGAGGGATGAACAACATAAGATTTCAACAGAAATGTTTACATTTCTGTAAAGTTAAAGCAGCTTTATTACCCAATGTTCTATGTGCACAGTCATCAGTAGTCTAATTTCCAAAAGATACAGCAATATTTTACCTTCTTGTACTTCTCTTGAAATCAAGAGAAGGAGGCTATTGGTGGAGGCTTTTATGTTATCACTTCCTAGACTTTGCTCTGCTTATATAGAGAGAATTTTTCAGTGGAGTGTAATGGTGTCAATTCAAAGGCAATTTCAGCTGGAAATTTGTCCTTATTGAGAGTAGTTTCACTGGCAAATGGGTAGTTTTTGTCTTTTGAGGCATCTCAGTGATAAAGTTGTTTATACTACTTTTTTTTTTTCTTTTAATAGGGAAAACTTTTCTCTGTGGCTGACTAAACTACTGAAATATTTGAGTCACATATTGCTAAAGTTTAATGAAACAGGATATTATTTCCTCTCCTGCCTTCTCATACCCCTTGTTGTGTCTCATACAACTATGTTGATTCTTAGCGTTTTGCAGTATACACAGTTTGCATTCAATTTTTCTGCACAAAAAGTAAGAAATGAAAGATGAAGCTCTGTGTCCAGATTATTTGTTCTCAGAAGATGACAGGCTGTTCAGAAGGTTTTCAGGAAATGGATGGTAGAATAGAAACAACTATGTCATCTTTCCTAGAATGACTGAGATTGCAGTTACAATGCTAAGAAGTGAGGACTGGTTTGTGAGCCGGTGTAAATCATTATAAATCGTCCCTAGACAAAGCTATGCTAAAGTAAGGGCCATCCTTCTGACTGGGTGGCAGCATAATATTGAATTTATACATCACATTGCAGTGTTTAAAAAAAACAACAAAACATCAGCTGCATGAAGAGTTTCAATGGCATTTGAACTAACCAATACCTTTCAAAAGTCGTTATCAAGGTGATGTGCCAAACTAGACTATAACAAACCATTTATAAATTAAGTTGGATACACTGAGTGTGCCCGGACCAAATAAATTAATATAAGTCGATACATTTTCACCTTGACATAACACCACAGGAAGGAAATAAAACAAAGTTAATCTTAAAATTAATTCAGGCCAGCCTACCAATTAATCAAGTGTAACACCAAATAGGCTTTTGGCCTCACACAGAGTATCGTGATTCTTATCTAATTCTAAAAATAAATGTCCAATCACATACCTTTGATATTCAACAAGTGGATTAAAGGCAGATCCTTTAATGTAGATACAGATTGCAAGGCAAGGCTCTAGAAAAAGTACTTGAAGGTCCTTTTTTGTACTCATTTTGCATGTTTTTACTGCCCTGCTGCAGTAACCTTAAGTCTTTTCCTTTTCTTTTTCACTAACTGCTTCATTCCTTCCTCTATGTCAGTGTAAAGATTTAGAGTTGGGCCCAGATTTCTCTGTAAAAGCAAAAAAAAATTATCTTGCTTCTGAATTCTCCTTCTTCCAAAGTAGGAACCCATTCTTGTGCCTCAGTATCCCTTCTAACTATCCCATGCACACTCAACTCCCTTAAAGCAAAATCTCAACCCAGTTTCTTGTGCCTTTTCCCAACCTTTCTGGTACACTCTGTTATATTCTCTTTGCTCCCTTTCCTTCTCTTGCCTTGCAATTACCTTACACTTCAGAAATTAGTTTGAACTTGTTATTGTCCAGAGTGATAACTGAGTTTTTTCTATGAAGGAGGACAGCCCCAAGAGGAAGGAGTCAGATGAGAGACAGGGGTCAAAAGGTGATGTTTAAGCCATCAAACCATACCTGCTCTTACTATAAAATCAGTGAGCAGATGCCAACTGGAAATGTGAGGAACAAGTACATTGCAAATTAGAAGAAATTTTCAAGTGCGAGAAAACTGTATGGATCCATAAAAGTCTTAATTTGTCAATGTTTAAACGTATTCCTCTGAGGTAATATCTTGCTAATTTTTTAGCAGGCGAGACTGTTGCTTAGTATGCAAAACTCATTCCCTTCCACAGCACCTCAGTTTTGAATGTCTAGTAGAAGCAGGCATTTTTACAGGAAAGAGAAAGTATGAATATTTTACTAAAGATCAAGTAAAGACAACCTTTGAACCTGGGCATGCTCTTCATTGTGATGTGTCATAGAGTGTTTCATCATTAGATACAGGTGACGCCATATCTTACTTGCTTAGACTAAAGAAAAATGCTGTTTAAGGAAAATTATTTGAATATCAATAAAAGAAAAAAAAATCATTCGTAAAAAAAAAATCCTTCATAAAATGTACTCAAAGTTCATTCTTTTATTTTTGCTTTAATTCTAGGCCTAGAAGTTCTGTCAACCTTATTCAGTCTTTCATCTGCAGCTGAATTTTATGAGAGAAATAAGAAAATAAGCTGTTTAAACCATAACCTTAAAATGAGTAAATCAGTTTTACCCAATGCCTTAAGGCTTTATTTTTATAGCTAAAACATCCAACCCTTCAATTTTAAAGATTTTTTCAATTTACCAACCAATTTACAGAATGCCATAGAATGCAGAAGGCTTTCCAGCTGGCCACCTAAAGAGAAACTTATAGAGGTAACATTATTTCTATAAGTACTATCACACCATGTAATATTTTGAAATACGGTTCATATATCAAGAATCTATAAAGGGTTTGGCCATTGACCAGAAGTGGAAAGGAAAAATGTAGGCCCTATATGTGCATTCAAAAAGAAATAAACTAAACCCAGAAATAGTTATTTTCTGTACCTAGTAATTATACAAACGCATCTTTTATTTATAAAAGTGTTCTCTCCTTGACTCCTCGGAGTACTACATAAATGTTCAGAACAAAAATGTTGGAAAAAGGCCAGATGGAAAAATAAAATGTCCATCAGAGGCAGAACAAACAAGAATGGTGTACTTTAAACTAACATTGTTTTTCAATTCAAAAACTGAATTTGCACTCAGGAATACAGTTCTGCTTTATGGGCCTGCTTGAATTTTTCACAGTTTCTTTTGCAACAATCTATATCAGATTACAGAAGGCTAATTCTCAGGACCATGTTATTTTACGAAGTTCATATCAACTTGTTATTAAAGGTAAACTGAGTATAAGTAAATTAAGGGCTGGGGATAAACTATCCAGGAATTCCAGATAGGAAATCATCCCTGTTTTGGGAATTCTTGTTTGGATCCATGGGGATCATTTGTTTTTCACTTATCTGGGAATAAAGTGAGAAAAGTTGGGAGGGTTGGAGGCAGCTTTCTCTCCCATATTAGAAAACTTATATTCTGTGCTATATAAATCATCAAGATCATGAAATTAGTCTGTACATTTTCATCCCTGGCTGATGGTTTACCTGGTACTTCATCCACTGCACAAGCCCCTTTCAAGTGAGCTTCTCACCTCAGTGAGTTCCTTCAGGATCCTGTTTGGTGCCCCTGCTCAGGACCATGTGGCTTTACTCTTGTCTTGCTGGGACAGGAAGGGCTGAGCCCAGCAAATATCACAAGTTGAGAATCAAGGACCTAGGCCTGCTGAATACCCACAGCAAGCCAAACAGCTTCAGCTGGCTGTAATTAAATGCAAATGGTCATGGTGGAGAGGAAATATGTGAAGCCAGGTCAGGTCAGGTCAGGAATGCTTCTGGCAACTTCAGCCATGAGTTGTGTTCCTTACAGGCATCATCCTATGCATCTAGGGGAAATGTGCCCTTCTTCTATTTAAAAAGCCACAGTGGGAGGAATATCTAAAGGAATGTAGGGAACATGAGCTCTTCCCCGCCAAATGCAGGTACCTTGGACTCCACAAACTGCGGTTTCTTGCTTGGTGGAACTATTCCTTTTTCTGTAAATATTAAAGAGTGAAGGGCAGGCTTATGGCTCTTCTCTAGAGAATTTCCCCAGGGAGTGGCAGCCCAAGTTCAAACGTCTGTGTCAATTGTTAGATAATTACTTAGACAAAGCAGAACTGCTCCAGGAAGATAAATTTAAGCACTTCTTTAAAGAACAGAAGATCAGAAGGGAGAGAATATACAGAAAAGGGCAGGAAATTGGAGTTTAAGATTGCAGCAAAGCAGTTCTGCTGGGATTTAAGGTGACCAAACCAAGAGGCATCACTGAACAGGCAGCCTGCCAGCCTGCCCCTCCTGCACAGCCAGCAGACTTGCTGCAGCCCAGCGCCTGTATCAGGGACCAACAGCAATTCACACACCAGGGCTGACTGGGTGTCAAGAACCACTCTCACAGCTGGACAAGAGAGGGGACAAGCTGCGCACATTTCTGAATCCAGTCCTTAAGAGCAGATTTCAGTAAGAGTCAGTGGGGGCTGAGGTTTTAATGACATTGATCTACAAAGATACAGAGCCATACAGTTCTGGACATGTTGCAGATTGTTAACTTGATTGTAATGGGAGAAACATTAACAATGAAGGCAGGATTGGTTGAACTATTTTTCATATTAGCTAGGCCACCCAGGACTGGGTAAGTCTGAGGTACTGAGGTCTAAGGCTGTAAGCTGGCTGATGAAAGTCCACTAAGAGATCCCACAACTACTCTTGACAAAAGTGAGTTAACTCTGCCTCTGAAATCTTGATCCATATGAGGTCACAGAGAGATCACAGAAATGGAAGGATTGGAATAAATTTAGCAGGTTCTACCATAACAGCTGAAATGAGACAAGAAAGTTCTACATAAGAGTAGAAACTACAGAGAGATAAAATCTGTATGCCCAAGTAACTGTTCCTACTTTGATACAATATGTTTTCCAAGTTACTGTGAGTTCTTCATAGGTTTAGATAATGCAAAGTTCATAAAGCCACTATGAAATTGGCTAGCATGGGACTGGACCTGGTTGCAGAACGAATGTCTCGAACCTTTTCATCATGTTTCCATAACTTCTACCTTTATAAATGTATAACTGGGCTTTTTAGATTAATTTTAGCCATCAGATAATAAAAAAAAAACACGTCATGTTTCTGTATTTATTAATATTCAGCACTGAGTTTTGAGACATGCAGAATCCCAGGGCCAACTTTTTTGAAATTGTAAATCGGCATGCTTTACTTAGAATAATTGTCTCTAGAAACTTAAATATTTATCACAAAAATACCAGCTTTCCTAACTACTTATGGTATTTCTGAGTTCATATCAGGGACTATGACATTTTGCATATTAATTTTACATTGATTTCAAAATCAGATGTTTGGTATTTATTTTACACAGAAAATAACATTTGTTTCAGGAAAAACATAAAAATAACATTTTAACATTTAGAGCTCACAATACACTTTAAAAATTCAGTACAACAGTGCTGAAATAATCCAATGACCTAGAATCTAAACAGAGTGCCAAAAAAAAATCCAAAGTCAATGTTATAGAAAGACCATAACTTAAAACCAATTAAACTAACCACTGGTTGTTCTTTTAAGCTATTTATCAGCTATAAAATTAGATTTTTTTTTTCATAACTTTCCTGTTCATGACAAAACAAGGACCACAAGAGGCTCCTAAACAGATTAATGAGTCAGTATCTCTCTGTCAATTCTCAAGATCAAATCAAGTTTTAGACTTTAATATCCCTAGCAATCTTGAAGTAAATTTTCACTTGTCTCAAAATAGAAATTGTGATAAAAATTTCTGTCAAAGCCACATCCATACAAGCAGGCACAGGTTTGTCTGTAGAACCACACGTGGTTCACAATACATGAATTGGTATATGATTTTTGCCTGTAACTCATTTCAAGTTTGCCTTTTCAGTTCATACGTCAGAAATCTATAAAAAGAAATATAAATAAGCTTAGTAATGTACAATTTCATGGCATACTTAAGCATTTAGCTTCAGGTTTTAGCTTTAGGTTAATCTCAATTAAGATTATAGATGCTGGTGTCGATATTTTACGTAAATCATGAAAGTTCTCAATGACTGAAGAAGGGAAAAGGCATCTTATGACGGTGCATATTGTTTCCATTACCCTCTGGGAGTATCTGATTGTCTCCCTTGATTATAAAGGGAGCATAGATAACTGAAGTTTATGAAGTGACTAACTTTAGGATGATTAAAATGGTGTGACATGGATCCAGCACTTGGGGTCTGATAACCTCTTGCATTAAGGATCAGTAGGCTTACATTGCATTCCATCCCAAAAAAGAACAATAATAGCTGTCTCACATCATCTTCTTTTCTATTTATCAATCAGCACTTTGGCCTTTGTGAATTATTGAATGTTGAATTTAGGAAAACACAATGAAGAAATGAAAGGTGTCAAAGACAGTAGAAGAAACCAAAATGGACAGACAGTCAATTTAAATCTAAATTATTTTAATTTTATTTCAGTGCTCTGGAAAAAAAAAATCAAAAATGCAGGAATCAGAGACCAGTGTGGTAAAAGTTCTTTATTTGTTCATTTGGTTTTTAATGTATTTATCATGATTTTCCTCTAACATGGAAACAGCTACATGTATGTTTGATGTGAAAACATCATGCAGGCCTTTCTATTTCAAAACGTTCAAATCCATCAAGAAGGGTTTATAGTATGGTATAGGTGCTATTAAGATTTTTCTCAGTCTTGTAAATTGCAGAGTTATTACTGATATTGACTATCTTTCCTTTGTATTGCAACGTAGAAGTTCTTCTAAGAGTGGAAAAAAAAATCTCTGTCATAATCCTTTCCATAGCTTCACACCTTGAGTTTGATGTCCTGATTTTGAACAAATCTTGTTTAGCTCATAAATCATATTCCTTATGCTCAGTAAAACACAGCTCATGAACCCATATGTAGCGTTGCTGAAGGTTTCCAGATTGACAACAGCAAAACTATTTCAGTGCTACACAAGCAAATAACTAATCTGATCTGCAGTTCAGGGCCAGTTATGTTGATACCTCTTCATGGTGCAGAAACACACCATCATTGCTTACCATCGTGGTTCCCAGCTGTGTTCAGCTGCATTCTTGGGTAGCATTTAGCCAAGTACACCTAAAATGGCAGGGTTTCTTAAGATATACAAGTACATTTAGAAATGTCAGAAAAGTTAACTTGCATCCTGAACTAGGCATCTGTATGGGATTGAAATCCATATCCTGGTAACCATCGCATGGATGTATAAAAGCCTGTTCTCCATTTTGAGCATGGATAATTGAATCACTCTTTCCTTTTAAAGCACTGGAACACAAAAAGAATGGAGACAGTCTGCATGCTTTTGACTCATGCTCTGAATTTGGTCATCCAAGGAGTAAGGCTTGAACTCTCGGGTCGGGTTTGAGAACTTTCTCATCCTTTATACCTGACCTGGCACAGCAGAATTGAGTGTTTCTAAGGCTAAAAAAAGAGTTAATTACAGGAATGTCCATCCTTTGAGACATTATCATGTATCTTCTGTTGTCAAGTACAGTGAAATTCAAACCAAATGTTCTTTCTGGACAATGCATATTTTCCCTTCTCAAAGGCTGGTGTTAGCTGATTATTATTTTGATAAACTTGTATAATTAATACTTTTGGCACATTAAAAGGCTTTTTAGAGACTGAAGGGGTAATATAATCATAGTTGTAATGTTACATTTCTCTGAAGTAAATGGTTCATGTCTTCCATTTTAGTCTGTGCAGAAAATTTATGTCAGTTTAAGTGAACAGCTCATTTCTAGCTGAAAATAAAGCTGAAATAAATGGCTAGTAAATCGTAATAATCACTTATAGAAAGTAAGACAGACTCTTCTAAATGGAAAATATTTAGTTCCAAAAATATTCAGAAGGTCCACACCATAAGGTTAACTACTTTACCAGGGGCTGGAACGGTCAAGCCAACTCTGTTTCATTGTAAACTGAATCATTGGTAGATTAATTGAGATGCATAATATGAGATGTAGATTTGAGCATTTGCTAGAAATTATTATTTCTGATTGAAGAGTTTTTCTTGAGGTTGTGCTGAGTTTTGGAGAACCTTAGCAAAAGAATACAGGCAAAACTATTGCTCTGATTATATAAACATGGACTCAAAATGGATCTGAAGATCACTTACAGTGAAATCTGTCTGATGTCCAGAGTATTGACACTTGGGATTCTAACTTAAAGTGCTGTTCTGAAAACTCTGATATGAAAGCTACACAACAGCAGCACTCCTAGGTATTCATAAATACACATCTCTGTGGACAAATAAAGGTATTAAACAGTTCTGTGGAAATGAGTAGCCAGGTATATTGTCCATCACTAATTTGCTATTAGTTTTTTTGGTGTTTTTTTTTCTCTCCCACAGGTCATCAAATTTATTTCCTATTCTTATGCTACAATCATTAACCAGGTGTAAACTCCTGGAAAATATGGTCCTATCAGACTCTGTAGCAAAACTCTGTTGTTTGTGAATCGGAATTTTGTGCTGAGACATGTTGTAGTATGTGAAAGGAATACAGAGTTGGACTGTAGAACAAAACCATCTGCTGGATGTTTACATGTTCTCCCACACTCTAGAATCTAACAATACGGTGGGAATCAAATAAATTATAAACTGAAGTTAACAAATATTTAGTGTACTAGTACCACAAAAAAAGAAAAAATACATTGAAACCTGTAACTTTCTTATTAGTAAAAGCACTAAGCTATAAATGCACTCTCATGTCAAAAACTTGGTCTAATGATCTAAATAGCAGAAGATATATAAAATTGTACTCTCATTTTAAACATATTAGTGCTTTTTATGGGCATAATTTTTGAATATGAACCAATGGGTCTCTTTCATATTGAAATTACATCTTGAAAAAAGACATTTCCCCTTAATGAATTAGCAACTCTACAAAGTTAATAGTAATTAAATGTGAAATTATATGTGCAGTGCTGCTGTTTTCAATTTTTATAACCATTTTTATACATATAATTAGAGAAAATCTATGTGGTTAACTAACCATGAACTGGATATGGTTCTTCAAACTGAACAAACAGTACTTCATGAGTAGTTGGCCTTTGGAGACATTATCTTGACAGCCCCAAAATCTATCTGGCCTAAAATATTCACTATGGGGGGTCACTGGCTTTCCAGCCTCAGACCTGCCATGGGCTTCACCTGCTTCACCTTCCAACTGCCTCTGACTGCTCACTGCAGGCAGCAGGAGTGTGCAGGCTTGTGGCATCCCACCAGGCTCTGGCCACGCCTGCCACCACAATCATAACACAATTACTGGCATTGCAAATCTGCTCTTTCAGAAGGTCTCGAGGTGGGCCCTCAAAATGCTCTGAAATCAGGGAGAGTGCTGTAGCCAGTATCTCCCAGCTGTGACATTTTCTGAGGTGTTCCAAAATACAGATGTGGATTTTTCTGTGTAATTTCTACTTTTTCCTCTGTCGGGTGTTAGGTGTTTTCAGGTAATCAAGAAAATATTTTAGGTATCTAAAAGTGCCTGGTATCTCACCAAAATTTAAAAATGTCAGCGTATGGAAGCAGAGCTGAAAATTTGATTAACATTTGACAAAGAATCTGAGTCTGGCCTTTTTTAAAGGAAAGAAAAAGAAGTTATTGTTCCCACGTTTCTTAAATCTAATACTTTGCAAAGTATACAGAAAGGAGTTGTGAATAAAACCAATTAAAAAATAAAGTTTATTTTTCCATTATTTCAATGTTTGTTTAAAAAATACTAGTTTTTATAAACAATAAAATTTCCAGTGATAACTTGTTTGTTTTCCAAAGCATGTACACATTTCCTTAATGAGTACCAAAGACAGAAGTATTCAAGTATACAACAGATTTTAAATCAGACTATTAATGATGAATCAAAATTTAGAGGAACTGTGGCATGGCTGAAGGTTATCTCCAATCAACCTTATCTCTGATAAAGTGATTAAATCTCTGACATACTTTTAAAACTCCTTGGAAATTTAGAGTTGGATAAACATCAAGCTACATAAAAAGACCCTTACTCCTTATTTTCAGACAATTAATATATATTGAGTTCAGTTAAAAATAACATCCTATGCTTAAATTTATGACATTTCACAGTTATGAAGTTTATCATCACAAGAAGTGCTTGGCAAAAAATTAATTCCTTTTACCTTATTACTAAAACTGTAAAATGAAAAAAAAAATTTAGCATTACTGAATTTTTATTTGACAATATAAACTAATATAAAATAAACTAATATAAATATAAAAATATCCAAACTTCTGTAAGTCTCATCCTTCTATATTCTTGTAAATGTATAAAAAGCCCAAACAAAAAACCCCAGAAAAATGAAACAAAACATATAAAGAACCAGTAATAGACTAATTTAAAAACATCTTTAGACTAATCTGAAGAAACCGAAGCAGACCTGTCTATCCAAAGCAGGTGCTGTCCACTAACAATCCGTTTTTTTCAAGGAGTTAAGGTTTAAGCCCTTTGGGCACGAGACAGCCCTATTAAAGAGATGCACAAGATCCTTTTCTGTCCTAAATATTTAAATCATGTATGTGCAAAAGACGTCATGTAAACCGATTAATCCAGCTGAACCGATGCTATATAGATTTGTTTATTCAAGCTTTATGTACAGTTGCTACTTTTTGGGATAGATGAACAGCTGGAAAAGCAGCAGGTTTCCACAGACGTGTGAGACAAAAACAATTTCAGTTTTTTTTATTAGATACAGGATTCAGCTCAGGTGCAATGCTAGATGGGACATCTGAACTTTAGGGCCAGTAAGAGAGGATGGGTGTAGGGACTGAGGACTGGCCCCTCTGGGCATGTGCTGTGAAATGTTACTGTCCATTTCATCAGCAACTTCTCACAATTTTCAGTAACCTCGTCTGGGCTATTCATGTGAATAATGTGAGAGGTTATCACCCTCACTTGATTAGTTTGCACCTTCAAGGTAATTAGCTCCTTATGTTCCTTTGCTAGAGGCAATCTGTGTTATATTCCAGGCAGCTACACAGTTGTCTTCCCTTCTGTCCATGTACCCTTTTGGGTTACTCACGAAGGTAAATTGTGCTGTAGATTTATTGCTCCTCTGCTCTGTAGAGAAATTAATTAATGAAAGTAAACTTTTTGGGGGGAACAAGAGGTATCTGAAGTACAAGCAAAAACAGCTGTGAGTTTCTTTGTTTACAGCTGTAGATTTGAGATTTTGTTTGGTTATTCGGTTTTCTGTTTGGGTTTTTTTGTTTTTGTTGGTTTTTTTTTGTGGAGGGTCTACTTCTCATTTAAATTGGATGAGAAACAGTATAAAATTGTGGGTTGGTAAATATTAGAACTTAGTTTCAAGACCTAAGGATTTAGAAAGTTAAGACTTTGCCTCTACTTGGTTTTAGACCTTGATAAAAAAGTACAAATTCACTTACATAGCTGCATGTTTATTCTACTATGCCCTACAGAGTTTTTCACTTTATATCCTTCAGGTATGGAATGCCCTAATGTAGTGCTGAGGCTATTTAAGATAACTGTGCTGTGGTGAAGAAGCAGAAAATCCTTGTTACAATAAAAATTGCTGTGGGAGGGTCAGTTCATTTTGCTCTCAAGAGTAAGCAATGTGAGTAGGTCACCTATAGATGCATAAAGGAAGCTTTACAGTTATTATAGCAGTCATTGGGTTACAATATCTCAAAAATCACATTAAGAAGCAAATGAGGGAGTGTCTTCTTAAATGCTGAGATTTAATAAGATATCTCAAAGTGAGGTCATTTACACTGGGAATGATAATTCCAGTGCAAAGGGAAGGTCACTTTTATGTAAAGTTAACCATACAAATTCTTCAAATATGACTGTTACGGTAAGGCATTTTATGGATCTTAGCATCCTATGACCTTTATTTGTGTTAGCACTAAAACTAAAAATCCATTAATGTATGAGAACAGAAAAAGGCTATCTTCTCTCTTTTTATTTTATTATTTAAGGGTTTGGGGGAGTTATCACATGTTGCATACCATAGACTCACTATAAAACATGTCTTACATGTAAAATGTCTTGGAGGATATTTTCTTCATGAGATTGCCTTTTATAGTACAATCATGCTAAAGAATGGAATTTCTGCATTTGCTTTTGGAGCAAAAATATTTTTAAGGAAAAATATTCAGTTCCCTTCCTAATTGTTATCCCATATTGTGCCAAGTGGGCATACTGCATACATTCCTATAAACTGTTTTGAAAAGACTTTAAATCCTTGCAGTAGTATTTCTATGGGGTTTAATTATGGAGCCAGTTATAAAATCAGCATGAAAGTATAACTGTTTTATAAGGAATGATTGGGGAGCTTTTTTTTCCCCCCTCAAGATTATTTTGTTGATGCGATTACATAAGCACAGATGTTCTTCAAAATGCTGTAATAACATGCTAAGGACAAAAGCAATTTTAAACTATACTTTTGATGCAAATTTTCTAGAATTTTTTAATATAGCTCTGTGGATTTTTCACACAGAACAGAAAGTCCAGAACACCGTCAAATGTTTTGACAGTAGACTTTTAAGTGGGAAGTCTTCTAGGAAAATTACTCAAGACACACATCTAAACATTGCTAAAGATCAAGTCTAAATTACTGCATTTTCTTCACTGTCTTTCAAGAATGCAAAAATATCTTTTTTTATATTGAGTGGAAAAATAGTGTATCTCCACAATGTAGATTTTTTCTTTCCTCCTGAACTGTTAATGACAGTCATTGTTGTGGTACCCTGCAGAGTGTTAGGCAGTATATAAAAAACATGACCAGTTATTAGTGCTGCCATCAAAACAGAAATGCTGCTGGAGTCAAGGCGTTTCCAACATTTTATGCTATCTGGAAATCTGGCCCTCGATTTTAGTCCTTAGGGAACTCATACTCTCAAACTAAAAAGACCACAACAGATGAGAAGGATAAATATCCCTACATTATAGAGGAAATTAAGGATTATAATAAGGCATCACAATTTACCACATGGCTTATTTAACAGTCCTGCAAGCTCATGCAAAAAAGTCATGATGGATTTTAAGATGTTTTTCCAAGGGTACATTTTTCTTTTCATGGCAATACACTCCATTTAAATTGGCTTAAATAATTTTTCTTTAGATGTATAGATGTATGCAATTCTTTTCCTTCAGTCTTTCCTTTGCTTTTCCTTGTAATCTCACTCGATTCCTTGTTCTCCTATCTCTTCCTGTGGCCACCATTGTCTCTTAGCTCATAATACCTGAGATGAACTGGAAGGGTGAGTCAGGGTAGGGAGCATGCCAAGGCTCTGCATTCACAGCCAGGGGAGACAAGTGCTTCTCAAATAGGGTACAAAGATCTGGCTGTGTCTCATGTCTGATATGAGCTATTGTAGCACTTCATTTTCCTCTCCTTTACATGAGAAAAGATGCATCAATAGTTTATTATATTATTTAATCATTAGGCATCATTCCAGATGACCATGTCCTTTTTTTTCCTCTCAAAAGTAATCAGCACAACCTTCTGCTGTAAATAGAGGGTATAAATTGGTGATTATAGCTATTTTCCCTCACAGCAGAACAAATAATAAGGTATAAGTCTTTTCCACTCCTGTCCCTTTTTTGGAACAATAACAAGATGAGCCTTTGGGCCTCTGAGGTTATAAATCATCTAAATAGGAAACAAGACACATGTTTTCCCTAATTTATCATATTGTCATTTATTATAGATACCCCTTCATCTAATCCCTCCTAGCACTATATCTTGTTCATCTTCTTAAGGCAGCTCTCACAATTGCTGTTATGCATCTTACATTTCTGCATTTACTCATGGCTATTCTCAAATCTACTTCCTCAACTTTGTCACTCCCACTACCCCCTCTCACCTCCTGCCTACTGCTCCACTGTTTCCTTTCTGCCAGTCCCACCTCCATATTCTAGTTGAACAATACCTTAGAATACTTTCAGATACTAAAATTGCTGTGCTGGAATGCATTTCTCAGCCAAATTCAGCCTTTCTTTTCTTACCTAACATTTAAGCCAGTATTACATTCTTAATAACTGATGCAGATTACCTGTCACAGTTTGTTACTCATCTCTGTTCTTTCTAGCTTTGTTTTCTTCAAGAGATCATTTTAGAGATCATCTAGAGATCATCTTCTAGAGATAATTTCTTTTTCACTATGATAAAATTTACTTAAATAATTTATTTAAAATCTGATTGTGTGATCAACTGAAGATTTAAATTTACAAGGTTTCAAGATGATTGCTTGATTTTATTTCAGGTTACTGGTAAACTGAGCTCCTTCATTTCTTACTGGAATTTTACCAGAAAGATACTAAATGATTGTCTTGTGAATGCACAATCTTTTATTTTTAATTCTTGAACAAAATATACCATTCATCATTCATTTTTTTACGATGATGAAAATTTATCTATTTACTAAAAATTGTAATATGGTATGGTTAAATAATTCCATAAATTATCTTGAATTAAAAAAAAACCAATGAAAGCTGAGTAAATTTATAGGTGTTATATTTGTCAAGTTATTTCATTAAGGAATATTAGGAATACTTTGAAATTTTCAACTTTTTGAATAGTAATTCATTTCTAGATGCAAGATGAAAACCTGAAAAAGAAATAAGATTAAAGTTCTCTCTTTCTCTGTGAAAATAAACAGCACAACCCTTAATGTCAAAAACTTACTTCCTAAATGAGATATAATTAACTCAACTTTTTAAAACATTTGACAAATTATAATTCTTATGCTGTGTTGTCTAAAACTTTATATTCTTTACATATCTAGAAATCATTAAAAATCACAGATATCTTAGTATCAAAACACTATTGTAAAAAATCAAGTATTTTCTCTGTGATGCGTTGTACATTGAGAGCAAATGTTTTCAGGTTTTAGTGTTTGTTCTAATGTAAGAAAAAAATGCATAAATGCTGCAGAACTAGGACAAATATGGGTCTATAAATAGCAATCAGTCTCAGTGAAGCACAGCAACTTAATCTCCATTTGCAGCTATTCTGAGCACAAAGTTAGGTTGAAGGACATGAAAGTTGTTTTGGTTCTCACTGTCTTCCCATCAGTGTTGTCACTCCAAGCATTGCCTTGTTCTCCACTGGTCTTATACTTCTCTAATCTCACAAATTTATCTCTCTATATATTTCTCATCCTTGACATCTCAGAGTCTTACTTTCCTTCCTCTGATGGTCGACAGAGTAGAGTTCTTGAATTTTCATCCTTCTCATCTACTGAGAACCAGATTTGTTATCCTTATGCTTCTTGAAAAAACATTTTTTTAAAGGGTAGGAATGTCTTTATACTTGCTGGATCTTTTCAAATAAGATGAAATAGGTTTAGCTAGAAGAACAACTGTTACTTTTTCCTAATCCTGCTAAACTAGGAGGAGCTTCTCTATGGCGTATAGGAAAAAACCACCCTATAGGAGTTTAATTGAATATAGGACAGAGTATAAGAATATACTATATATAATAACACATAGGAGCATAAATCAAACTATGACTAGGAGCTGTTGGATAGGAATGTCTCCCTTGATCAATATAGCTCTCATAAGAAGCTGCATCTAGTACAGTCTTTTGGGGTTGAGTCACATCATTTGTCAGAAAAACAGTAGCAAAAAGTAGAAATAAAAGGGGCCTCCTCAGAGCTGCTTTTTGTGTCACTCCAAACCTTTTTCTTGAAAGGTAGCAGAGCTTATTCTCAAAATAGAATTGGCAAGAGTCCTCAGCTTAGGCCTCATAAACACTCTGATATCTCTCAGAGCTTAATACCCCCTAGAATATGATTTAAGTCTTCTCTCTGAGGCAATTTGGCTTAGGACGTATGAACCAGTCTCTGGGGGATTTAGGATGATGCATTATTATTTTCCACAGTCACCTACACACCACCCTGAGGTAAGATGCTGATATGTCTAATGTCATACAGGCAAGCAGTGTCAGAGCTAGGATTCAAATAGTTTCCCAGACATATTTCTGATCCCTTCAGGCACAGAAGATTTTCAGTCTCAAAGACTGTTACTCAAAGTGGTCAGAGCTCCACCAGCCACTAAGCAAGATTTCTGTATGCATTCTGCCAGATGCAGATAAGGAGCCAAGCAGCATTAATGGGATCAGTGATACCCCACAGCTCTATGGCACTTTTTCTGCCTGGGATGGCACGGAAAGGGAGGGAGTGGGAGTGGGTTTCTCAGCATTCTGTAATTTCTGTCTGGGAACAGTTGCTATGCTGCATCTTGCACTGAAGTTCTCTTCTTTTAAGTCCAAGCACACTGTATAGTTTGTGTGCACATGGGCATGACTAGACTGACTGTCTGAAGATTGTCCTTCAGACAGAGCCTGGGCAGTCCATGGAGCATGGAAGGATTTGAGGAACCGCTGTTCTCATCTATCCAGTGAAGGACAGACAAACTAACACTGCAGAAAAACAACTGCCTTTGTTCAAGGAAGCAAATTTGTGCTTGGTTCCTGTTACATTCATCTAGAGCAGCAAATACCAACATTATTTGCATCCTAGAAAAGTCCTGGAGTACAAGATCAGCCTGGTTTCTTATCCTGGAGTCCATGTTACTGCACAGAGAGAACTAAAATTATTATGAAAACAGAAAGGCATTATTTCCAAGACACCACTACTTAATCTGATATTCAGTATTGTTGTTCCATGGTTTGCTGGGGATTTTTACTGCACCTCCTTTAGGACTCAGGGCTGCTAGGTGTCCAGCAGTAGAAGAAAGCAGATCTGCAGAAAGCAACAGCACCCAGAATTAGAAAGCTGACAGGGAGTAAAGACTTCATAGAGGCAGTTACAGGGTTGGACAGTGAGGAAAAAAAACTCATCAGCTACAAGATTTATAAAAGAGAAGTGTTTGGGAGATAGTGTCTGAGAACAAGCTGACTTATGCAGATCTGAAGGAAAGTCATTAATTCATAACAGGGGGTAAGTTTAGTTCTTGCATTTTCTTCATGTAGGATTCTGGTTAGACACTGCTTTGTGCTAAGCAAAGTCTCTTGTACCTACTATCTCTCACAACCCTTTACCCAGAACATTTTTTAAGGGCAAAATATGGGCTAAGGATGGTGCATCAAATGCACCTCACCTATGTAAATGTTAATGTTGCCATGTTCTCAGTTTAACAGAATAGTCAAGAATTTCCAAAGCCTTAAGAATTGCTTTGATAGTAGTAGAATTCATCAGGTTTTTTTTCTTCTGTATGTTCTTCAGCTTTTGTGATTTTCCTGTAAGGAAAAAGGCTCTAATTTGTATGCTGCTTCTGAAGCATGACCTTGTGTATTGATTAAGATAGAAGAGATACCTGAGTATTTCAACTCTAGCAGATCATTTCAGTATTATGTCCACTTTAAACAGCTTTAATTTTGTTTTTATATAAATATCACACCACCAAATAGGGGTTTTTGTCTGTCAGTTCAGTTTAGCCACATAGAACAGTTTGCAATTAGCTCATGTGCAGTTCTGGAGCCCTTAAGGCACGGCTGGCATACGCAAACAACTTTTCTATCCCTGCCTTCACCTGTTCTGTCTGCCAGAAAAGTTGGCTCTGCACACAGACCTCATGTTCACTTTGCCACCCTCTCCTCCCCTTCCCTCTCGAGATCTGCTAGTCTATGAAGGGGGTGCTGTGGTTTTATCTTCTTTCTTGGTCACCGTGTAGCAGTAGCAGATGGAAAAAAGTAATTGTAGATGAAAGTACAAAAGCCCATGAATGCTTCTTTCTGAAACCTTTTGCTATGGCCCTTTTTCTTTCTTAAGGCTAGAACTCTGTACTAATCCAAGAAATTACTGCACCTTGTGGGTACAATCAAACCTTTACTAAATAACCTTCAGTCATTTCCACCATGAAATTCCATTACTTTTAAGTGTTATTTTTGCTGTTGTTAAAAAATACTGTTCTACTCTGTCAATGACAGAATTTATTTCTGTTTAACCAGTTAACCTGAGTTTTGGAAGGGAAGTGTTATATTATATACGATCAGAAACATCACTCTGATGTATAAAGTTGTCTTTGTCCTTCTTAGAGTCGTGAATAGAGTGATTCTGTGGTGGGCACAGTGTCCCTCTAAATGCACATGGAGGTACACACTAAGATAAGTGACACCTGCAGTAAGGGAGCAGAGTCAGAACTGCTGTCCTTGGTGTGTTTATGTTGCTTGGAGCAGAGATAGCTGAATAGAGGATATTGGTTTTCGTGCATTATAAGCCTGTGAAAAGAGAAGGTTGAGAGAAGGAAGGGGGGAGAAACCTTCTCGTAAATGCCATTGTCCCCCAAATGTCCCAAATGTACAAGGACATCCTAAAAGAACACTACTGCCGTGACTAGTCTTCAAGATTTTAGTGGGACCACTGATGCTCAAAATTAAACATGCCCTTAGGAGCAGGTCTTCATGGAGTAATGCTAGGAAGCAGCATCTCCCATTGGCTGCCGGCAGTCATCTCTTTCTCACCCTGTGTGCCTCCTGATCATGCAGAAAAATGCTTTCTGTGAAGCAATGATGTAATTCAGTCTCATAAAAAAACAGCCCTTGAGAAAACAGCCACAACGATTTTACATCACACCAAAGTGATATATAATAACCTCATCAGTCAACATTTTAACTTTAATTTACACCATCCTTTTGCTGCCGCAGTGAGGATTTTAAGTTTAAAATAAACTAAAAGGATGCTATATCACATCATTAAAGCTGTCACTAAATCATTGCTAAAATATTGCTTTTATTTTGTCTTTTGAAAATACATATTGTAAAAAGGACTGAACAATAGATTAATAAAGATAATAAAGAAAGCTCCCACAAAGAGACGGGAGGGTTATGTAAGGGAACCCTGTGCACCCCCTGAAATGTCCATGCTTCTAAGATATCAATCTGTCACAGGCAGTATAGGCTGACCTTGTTCACTGGGTAAAGCTGAAATGGAAAATTGAACTGCAGATTTGGGATCATAGGGGCAGCCAAAGGTCATCCACCACTCCAGCACTGCCAATGCATATTCCCTGCTGCCTTCATCTAATCCACAGCTAGCTGCTTTCAGTCACCTAGATAGGATCTTTACACTGCAGCAACAGCCTCCTTCAGGGGAGCATCTTCCTGAGGAATTTTCTGCAAAATACTGTTTCTTTTGGGCACATCTTAAATGTTGTTTAAAATAATGAAAGAAAATAAAGCGTTTGGAACATTAGGCATGTTTCATGAAGATCATGTGTATCTGACTGTGCCCTATTCTGAATTCCTGCTAAGGAGTAAATGCATCATTACAAGCAGACCTGAGCAAAAAAGAGAGAGGAAAATGGCTTGAACTTCAAGTTTTCTTTAAGATCCTGTGCTGATCCCATCCCTGCTGACAGAGCAGTATGGCATCAAAACATCTAGCAGTGCTTTTCACAAAACTACAAGATAGTCCAGATGTAGATGTCTGATATAATTATTATCAGGTTAAACGGATTTTTGAGAATTTTCCTGTAACAGTCTTATTTCCTCATTAAAGAGGATTCTATCAAAACAATATAAAAGAATAAAACTGTGAAGTCATATCTACCCTAAGTGGGACTATCTGCTCATCTAGACAACACACAGATTATATATATACAACCATGCCATTAAAAAAAATAGAAATACATGATATCCAGCATTAGACACACAGAGTTCCAGAGTTTCTTCCTCTGAGCACTGCAGCCTGTTAGAGTTTATCTCCTTGTGCATCAGGACTTGCATCTTCATAAACTGAAACCACATGCATGCACACACACACATACATTTTTTTTCTCTCTTCCTATTTATACCTCTTAGATTCTTTGAAGTAAAAGGTCTGATCTTTTATTATATCAAGAATGAATGTATCTCCTATATTTAGCAACCTGAAAAAAACTCATTGCACAGGTGCATCCTAAACCATTCTGGCTTCTAGCTATTGTTATCTATCCTAGTTTTCTTCTAAATTGTATGTCATTGTGTTTCCTAGAGACATTTGAATGTTGTCTGTTTCTTATTTTGTTCTTATTCCAAGTTAATTTTGGGTGTTTCTTTGATATTATAAATGTGTTGATGCTTCCTACATATTCTGATTAGAATAATTTGTTTGTCATATTCCAGTATCTCTAGAGCCATGCACTTCATGTAATCCTTTACATGTGTCTATTGCAAATGCAATACTACTTCAAAATCAAAGTAATAACTATGAATGTTTGCATTAGGTGCTATACACCTATGAATTGAACTTTAATTATTCACATTTCCCCAGCATACGGAAGGAAAATGGGGACATCTCTGTACTTCTTGTAAAAACTTCTAAGCTTTGAAGTCTTTTGAAAGATATTTTTAGGTGAGGGCTCAGTGTCTGTCAGTCACAGGTATAAAAGGAAAGTGACTGTGCATGTGGTATGTGTGTGCACACCCATCCATAAACAAACTTATTTAAGACTTCTTAATTTCCCAGCAATATTGATTGCTGAGATACTGATTATCAATTAGGATTGTCTGTCATGCAGAGAGTATTCATTACTTCACAAAGATGCACAAAGCTTCATGAGTTTGACTCAAAATATCTGAAACTGGTTTGCATAACTTCATGAATTTACATAAGGACTGTAGTTCAATTTTGATACAGGTATGATTTTTAGAGTACACATCACTCAAAATGGAAATTGTTTAGCATAGTAATAATTCTCAAGGAAGAAAAAAAGCAGTTCAATAAGTATTTTTGTTCTTGGGAAAAAGCCAAATGTTCTTGTGACAGCATAGGATAAGGAAAAGCATTTTATGCTTCAATTGTAGCTAGAGGTTAAACAGAAGCTACTGAAGTTAAACAATTTCAGGTTACCTTGCATCTAAGAGCCTGGAAATCAAGGATCTCTCTGGATTATTGCTAGTGATTTTTATTTTACTTGGAACAACTAGAGAAATTCTATAAGCATGGAAGATAATTGCTGTTATATCATTATCTACAGAGAGTAAATAAACCAAGCTGGGAAGTATAAACTTACAGGAAAAGCAATTCAACAATAAATAGACCTCAATTAAGAAAATATTAACCAAATTTAGTATAATAAAAGACAACCAGAAAGAGAAAAAATTATTCTCTTCAAACAGTTGCATTTTAATAAATTTCTTTTGATAAATATTGTTCATACTTTATATTGAAAATAATGTAAGACAAAGATTTAGCATTGTTATTTTTTTATATGAAAAATGAGGAAATAAAAATTTACAAAGAAATCAAAAGGGCTAAGTGCTAGCTAGATAATAAAATCATCATCTACATCTCAAACAAAAGTGTAGAAGGAATCTTCTGCTATTCTGAAGGGGTCAGTCTCCTCTTAGTTAGTATATAAAATAAATGTATCTATGAAAATACATATATAAAAAAAGTTTTCATTTGACCCAGAAATTAGAGTACTGATAAATGTTGAAATAAATTGTACATTTTGTAGAAAGTAAAGTGGTAAAATCCAAATAAGATCCTCAGACTGAATGCACAGGCTTGTATCAGTCCATAGGTAAAGTCCTTCCATTGCTTCAGTCTTTAGTGTTGATAAAATTTCCCAGTGATATTTTACCCATTTGAAAACTGCATGAAGAATATTGATACAGAAAGAGTACAGAGAAATTTCATAAAGTGTTTAAGCAAGTGAAAAACAAAATATATGTTAAAAGACTGAGGAAGCTCTATGTATTCACTTTATAAAATAAAACCTAAAATAAAATTATTCATGACAGTGCTGAGGTTGTGGGTAACAATCATTTGTTCTGAACCACATTTGGACAAGAACTAACCTCAGGGAAGCCCTGAAATCTGTATTATGTAAGCAATAATGATTGCTGAGATTGTTTTGGGTTTATGAACTAGCAATTTATGAAAACTTGTATCTTGGCCAATCACAGAAAGCAATTTCTAAAGCTAATACCTGAAAAACCTAAAAGATGATGCTCTAAACCAGATAGGGGTGAACTGGGTTTTTTTTTGACATCATTAAGGAAAGAAAAAAATATTCCATGTAGTTTAATTCTTTGATGCTGAAATATCGTCATGTTTTGAGAAATCCTGTACATCTTAAATATTTTATTTACAAGAAAAAAAAACTGATTTAATTTAAAAAAAATGTTTTCCTGAGAAACAGGAGACACAGGGTGGAGATCCTCTCCTCAGGGTGAATGGTGAGATATTAACTTGGCCCAGAAGGTGACACTTTGCTGGAAGTATTTAAATTGGCATTTCTTGTAAACATCAACACAAATATAAACACAGGTACAAATACACAACACAGAAACCAGATACAACCCTTTCTTAGTTTAAACCTTTATCAAACTTTGCAGCTAACATGTCTGAAACTTTTTCTCTTTGTGTAATGGTATGCAATAAAACATTTTTAGAACTCTATATAAATGGTCCTGACATTAGATACATATATATATATATATAAATGTAATCTCATTTTACACAAGGGGATGCCAAGTGCGAGAAAAAATAAGCATTTAACTTAATATCTTGGAGGAAGGCAATGACAAATATGGGACTAAATAGCAGTGCCTGTGATTCTGATGTGAACTGCTGCTGCTGGCTGAAAATCCTGGGTATCTGGCCAGCACAACAAGGAATCTATGGCTCATCCTCCTCACAGATCTGATTGTTTCCTTGATTTCCTCTGGTTAGTCAGAATTACAAGTCATTTGTTTCTTGACTCAGTCCAAAATTACACACACCATTTATGGACCTGTGCCTTATTGCTTTTATTATTTTCTCTTCCAAGAGGATTCAGCCCAATTCAAAGGTTACACTCTTTTAAGATACATCTTCCAAATCAAATGGTTTTATATATGGCTTCTCATATAGTTAAAGAGTTCCTTTGGCAACAGTCCCTAAATATTGAATTGAAAGCCACTTTAAAATTGATAATCTCAGTTGAACCCAAGTAATAGGGTCCTGTCCTGAAATTTTAGGACTAATGTTTAAATAAATTTGCTTTAAATCACGATTACAATCTTGTTTGTAGTTTCTGTCTCCCCTTTAGACTGCATTCTTCTCTTGAAAATATATGTTGAAAGACATGAAAAGGTTTTTTTGTTAAGCAATTGAAATTGCTGAATATCAGAAAGCAATAATTAGGGTAAATGTTTCAGTTTTAAAAGATCATTGTAAGTAGAGTAAATCATACAGTGACATTTAGAATAATTTTTTGAAGATAAAAATCTATTACTTTTACTATTGAAATACTCCTTGACTGTTTTATAATATAGTTTATATTATAAAATATACTGTATATATGTATATAGTATGGGCTGTAGAATTAAAAATTGAAAATGATCACTAATGTTGATGGTAAAAGAGAAAGACTGTAATGATACTGTTAGAATAAGAAAAAGGTGTACATCCTTTTTTACAACTGTTTTACTTTAAAAATCTCATTTCATGGTCATAATTGAAGTATCCATTTTAACATTAATAATAATGTCAAGACACGGCATAGAAGCTAAAAATTCTGGGAAATTTTTCCGGCCAATAAGACTCTGTTGTATTTATCTTCCTGACAGTTGTAATGACAAATGCCCAGTATCAGCTGTGGCTGGATATTCTTTTACTCTACCTTACTTCCAGCAGGAAGTGAGCTGTTCCAGAATTTACTAACAGCAGTATGATCAAGGTGACGTCATAGAGAGAATATTAGAATAATATGTCAGATGTCAGGCCAAGAACCATCATTTGTGCAATGGCTCTAAGCAGAATATGTCATTTTTCTAACTGAGGATACAGCAGGGTGCTTTGTTCCTCCAAGGATTGCTCATGTAACAGTGCAATCTTCTGATTTAAGCCCTCACAAGCATGGCTGGAACAGCTTGTGGAATAAAGCACGTTGATTAAATAATTCAAAGTGCTGTAGAGGGAAATGATGTGTAATCCCTGTTCTTGTAATAACTCTGCTTGAGATGAGGCAAGGTGGAGCATGGCAGCAGAGAGAAATGCTCAGTCTATTAAGGCCCAGTGCTGGGATGTGCAGAGCTTCTCTTGAAGCTCTCACTGGAGTTGCAGTGCGTGAGCAATTCCCTGGAACAAGCTTTCACTTGCCAAATATAGACATAGAGCATTTTTGCTCAGGACATTTATATTAGTCTTCACTTCATTCTATACATAGCTGCTGTTCCCTTTTATGGCTTGTTCTCTGAAGGGGGTATTCACACCATCTAACTTCTGGCATCTAACTTGGGGACCTAAATTAAGATTGTGGGCTCCATACTTAGTGTTGCTTCAACTGGCAATTCAGAGCTAGTCAGCCCTAAATATCTGTTATTTCAAAAAGGTGGCAGGCAACTAGAGTAAATTGTAGTAGACAGTCTCTATTATTATATCAAAATGCCATACCTGGATGAACATACACGTTTTAATCAAGGTATAAAATCAAAAATAGCAGGTGTCAAATACTGCAGACAGCTCACATTGCTATAGGTAGATTGATAGAAACATATATGTGTAAATATATGTTTATTTATATATCGTGTGTCTGAAAGTCAAGGTTTTAGGCACTCAGTACTTAACTTCAAAATAAAAAATTTTATTTCAGAAAATGAAGTTTAAATCGGTTTTAGTTATTTTGCTGTGTTTTTTTAAAGCTGCTAATCTTTTAAAATGTTCTCTTGTGTGTTTGGCTTTAAAAGTGTGCTGTGCATACCTTTTAACAGAAAAGCTATCACTGAGGTCAACGAGAGCTGCTGAAGTGCAGTGTCTCTAAAAAGTGGTCCACCTTTATGCAAACCTTTAGGTTATGGGGTTTCTCATTACAAGTCTACATGCAGATCTACAGTTTGTAATAAGCAGTGAAAGTGAGCTCATGGCATGTGTGACAGAATTAGGACACGGGATTGTCCTCAGCAGCAGACAAACAGAGCGCTGGGGTCTGCCTACCTCTTCTGTCTGCCAGGTGACAAGTGACAGCAAGGGGCTGGAGAGGCTCTGGGGAACAGCAATAGGGGACATGAGGGATGAGAGGGAATTCATAGGCCAAATGGGAAAGGTAATGCACAAGAAATTAAAACGAACAAACAGGCTAACGAAACAAAAAACAAACCCAACTCAAAGAAAGCAAACATCCCTACTCCTGATTTTTTGTGATTCCTATAAGCTGGTAATATAAAGCACATTACATAAATATTAAGGTCAAAAGTTCTTCTTACTCTGATTTCAGCCTTCTTACATGAACAGAAGACGGTCACTTATAGGCATGCTGCAATTACTAAGGGAAATTCCAGGTCAGACTGGAAGAGATCTGGTGAATTTAAGTGGATCCTGTCCTTACTACTGAGATTTTTAAATGCAAAAATGAGAAATACTATAAGGTACTATTCTCACAAGGAGATACACATGGTTGAGGTCAGAAAGAACCTCTGGAAGTCACATGGTGCAAGCCACTTCTTAAAAAAAGGCCAGTTGCCCAGAACCCTGTCCAGATGGCTTTCTAATTTCTCTGTGGATAAAGATGCCACTATCTCTCTGGGAAAACTGCTAGTGCTTGCTTACCCTCACAGATAAAAAGTCTTTGCTTATATTCAAAGGGACCTTCCTGTGTTTTACTTTGTACTTATTGCCTTTTCCTGCCGCTGGGCACCACTGCTAAGAGGCTGGCTCCATCTTCTTTGTTTCATTTCCTTGGATATTTATACATATTTCTGAGACCACCACCAAGACTTCTTTTCTCCAGACTAAACAGCCCCAGGTCCCTCAGCCTTTCCTCATGTGAGAGGTGCTGCAGGCATCCTTGTGGCCCTTTAGAGGCCTTTCTCTAGTAGCTCCACATGTCTCCTGTCTTGGGGAGCCCAGAAGTGGACACAGGCACTGGAGTGGCCTGGTCAGTGCTGAGTGGAGGTTCATAAAAATGCTGTGAAGATAGGAATCCGAAAGATTATGAAGATATCCAGTACCCAAATGACTGGAAAACAAAATAGATCACAGAAATAAACACAGAAAGAATCTGAGCTAATGCAGTAAATTCAATCTTAATTATGTTGTTACGTAAGCCTTGTGTACTTGACTTTCAGAAGAGAGTAACATTCCTTTAAAGCAGCATAAGTTTCTTTGGTCTCAGATTTTGCAAGTTTAAAAAGTAAAGTAGAGTTTAAAAAAAATCCTATGATGCAAAATAACAGTGGCACACCCATGATTTATTCAGGTGGTTTTGAGGGTGTTCAAGAACATGAGAAAGATGTCATTAGAATTTCTTGTTTCTCTTAAGAATGCCAAAAAAGGAGTCTTGCCTCAACTGTGGATCTCTGGTGTATCTATTCCCTTATGCTAAAAGCTCTACGATCCCTGCTCCTCCTTTATGTTCCCATCCTGGACTGCTTCAGCTGCTCACACCAGCTGAGTATTTTCCCTCTCATGCTACTCTTGATGCAAGCAATCTGACTCTGCACCCATTGTCATCTTTCCACCTATCTGCTCTCCACCTTACATCCCAAGCAACTGCTCGAGGTCCCCTCTCCAGTCAACAGTGTTTACAAAAAGACCTCCCAAACAACCTCTCCCTCTTATTCTTCATTCCATGTTCCTTCCCTCTTGTTCTTTCAATAACAGTCATTATGAATCAAACATGCTGCATGAAAACTGTTGACCAGTATTTTGGCCTCAAATTTTGGTAAAAAATGCTGGAATGTTAAAAAACTCACTATTATCGTTGTACCAGAATAATGTATTTCTGCATGTAGCCATATAAATTTCATATTTAAAATCTATATTATAATGTAATGAATTCTAAAATATTCAGTGTGTGGACAAACCTAGATCACAAATGCAGAGAACAACTTCAAATCATCTGAATTCCATCAGACAGTTATAAAAATTATTTACCATTTTATGGATATATTCTCTTTATATATCATGATCTGACTTTTAGAGTCAGATCATGACATATAAACTAAATAGCAAATGGAAAGAAAACAGGCAGTATTTTTTCATAGTAAAGTTTTAAATTTCAAGAAACAATCTCATGAGACATACTATTTGATATGAGGAATAAAAGTTGAATTCAGTCTTAATTGGCTATTTTCCAGGCTTTATAGATATTGACTTGGGATTCAAAGAGGGCCCATGCATTTGCTTTTTGGTTTTTTTCCATGTTTTAGTCACATGTGTTTATTTGGGTACATTTGTCTTCTAAAATGCAAAAGGTTTTCTCACATCTGGCTACCCCAAAAAAGAGCATACCTAAATAATTTTAAAAAAATTCATAATGTGATTTAATACCAATTTAATTATTTCAGATTTATTCAGTAATGTAAGGGCAGGAACTACTATAAAGTACTAGAATAAGCGTATCCTACAGAAATCTGTCTCAGTCGTTGTGTAATACTGCCTTGTACAAATCTTCATTATTTAAAATAAATAAGAATTGATCAAATACTTAGTAGTTCATGGATCTGGGGGGAGTCATCCGACTTTTTAAATTTGAATGAAACAAAATTCTGTCCTTGCTACCAACAGGGAGGATTTCATTTATGGACTTGTGGATGAAAGTGGCTATCTGAATCATCATGGAGGATGTGATATCCAATATAGGAGGGAAAAAATGTCTCTCTAGAAATTTCTGAATCCAGTCTTACAATTGGGGTGCAATATGCTTGCAATGGGAAGACGTATTTTCCTTTCTATATTGCATGAGTTTTTTTTTTTATAGACTTGAGCCAAGGAGGGTCCATATCAGTCATTTAATGGAATTGACAAAGAAACATTTTTTTTCTTTGCTTCCTTAGTGCAACATTCTCTTTTCTGTACTAGTGTCATAGTGGTCTAGTGATCACTGAAAGAAGAATGATAATGAAGTGTTCAGCTCTACATTTACATATGTTTGGAATTTTTATGGCCCAAATTTTTCTCAGTGATGTTTATTTCTAGGGAGAAGCTTCCTACTCAGTAGCTATTATGTAAATCTTCTTGGTTAATCATCACCTGACATTTTGGCTTGACTGATGGGCTGATGCCTTTGCTCAGCTGATATCTGTAGCTTGCCTTCTCAGTGTCACTGTGTTTGGATAACTTTTACCATGAACAAAGACACTGCAGGAAGGATGTACACATTGGGAGAGTATAAAACAGTTATTTTTGGCTATTACGCACAACAGAAAATGTGGACCAAAGGGAAAAAACAAAGAAAAAAAAAAGAAAAAAAAAGAAAAAAAAAAAAAAAAAAAGAAAGCAAAATGGGTATTAATATGCTTACAATTCCCTGTAAATAATGCAGCAAGTCTGTGCTGGCCAGACAGTCTCCATTGCTAGTCTTCAGTGCTGCTGATATGCCATCTTTATGCATTCTCATGTCAGTGTTTTTGTCTTGGAATCATCGAGATGCCAACTATCCCTGTCTCAGCAAACTTACCTCTGCCTGTCATTTTACCCTTCTTTTCTAGCTCAGTACTTTTTCACTGCTCTTTCTCACAACATACCATTTTTCTCAGAAGTTTGAGACAAGATTATACAACCATGTTATGTCAAAAGCAGTCCTTGATGAGAGGAACCCTAGGAGAGAGGTTGTGCATCAGTGACATTTGGGAGATGGATTTTATTTACTGAGGAAAGCTTCTGTGATTTTAAGTAGAAAGGATGTAGTGCTATTCATCCTGGACCTACAATATTCAGGTTTATGTGAAATTAAAATGGCCAAAGCCTCACTTTGCAATGGCTAAACTTTAGAGTGAAGCTCCAAAGAAAGGGAGGAATGAAAGTAAAAGTCTCTCTCAGCTTCCTCTCAAAACATTGCCCTCAGTGCATCATTTCAGAGCCCTCCATTTTTCTACAAATTCACCTCAAAGAATTTAACTATCACACATTTGAGCCTCCCCTTCCTAGGAGATTAGAAGACCATCTGCTCAGGTTTAGACAACACAGTAGTTAAAATGCTGGCATCCTTCCTGCTCTAGCACTTTCATGGCTGCTGCAATCAAAGGAGGTGAATATGAGATAACACCTCCACGTGTGTGAGGTGAGGGAGGAATGCTGAACACCGACAACATGGTAATGAGTAGGAGAACATGTAGATGGAGAAAGGAAAGACTTAGTTGCTGTAGCAGAATATCAAGTGAGAGGCAAATGAAAATAGTCTGTCCAAAAATGAAAGAAAAGGAATTCAAATTCCATCAAGAAAATAAGAAAGAGAAAAAATGGAATAGTTCGAAAAGAAATAGACTAAATACTGTAACTGTGCCAAGGATTCTTCTGAGAAAGTCCAGAGGGATAAAAGGTGTTCACCTAGAGAGAGCATAGATTCTGCTTAGAAATTAAATGGAAAAAAAAAAAAAAAAAAAAAAGAAAAAAATGTCCTAGCATAAAATATTTGTACTTTACCATCATTATCATGCCAGAAAGGTAGGTTTTTTACATGCAATATAATTCAAGGTAAGGATAAATAGGCTAAGATATGCATGTAGAAGCACGTAGAGATGGGTATCAGAGATTTAAATCATCAGTGAATATGCAGCAGGTAAAATTCACATCAGGCAGGCTGGATGCCATCTGTCACAGTTAGGTTTCCATTAGATGATTGGAAATAGATGTCAACAGATTCCTGGTTAAAACTATCTATTTGAATATTCAAGAAAAATGTGTCTCAGCTATTATAATTATCATTTCAGTTTACATTTTTTGCATGTAGACAGTAGAAATACAGCAGTATATCCTTAAGAAGCTTTGTGGAACAATAAAGGGTTCTGTTTTATTCTTGATACTGGTTTATTAAGTTTCAAATCCTTCCTAAGGCAATTTCCTTTTTCTGAATAAAAAGTATGTTAATCTACTAGTCTCAAGCTCTGTTTTCTTTTTCTGTGCACTAAACCTAATATTGAGGCTATCATTCTCCTTTAGTTCCAGGAGGAACAAAAATTTAAAATAAAGAGGGTTTTTTCAGATAAACTCCTCAACCTTTATGCAGGAATGAAAATAAGAAAAATACTGGAAAGCACTTTAGGGGACTAATATCACAAATGTTTTATTAAATTCATTAAGCATTTAGATAAAACATTTTATTGTTCCTAGCTTTGTGTAGTCAAAAAATACAAATTCAAAACCACTGTGCTGCTGTAATAGGTTTCTATCCAGAAGAATCTTTCCCATGAGCAAACAGTTCTTTGATGGATCTATGAATGTGGTGCTACGGTGTGATACATGAATTAAATCATGAAATACTGCATTATTTTTGTGACAACATTTGGTTTCATCCTGTGCTGTGTATTTTAATAGGAACTATGTATACAATTTCAGATAGAATAAAGCCAAATAAAAGTTGAAACCAACGAAGAAAAGGTTGTTTATGATGCCTATGTATTTTTACATTAAATATCAGCCAATTCATAAGCCACACACACTGCATTAATTTGATTTCCTGCCAACGACAAAAGTTACTAGAGCTTTTGGTTTACTCTTTTAGGTAAACAACAATATATTTCAGGATGCTTTCTTCAGTAGAGTAAATGAAGAACTCCCCACTGGTTGCAATTATCATAAGAGAGAAGCTGTGGGTAGTTTGATTTAAAATTTCATGTTTTCATTTAAAAGGTAAAAAAAATCTCTACAAATCATTACTACCAGGATAGTAGTGTGTCTTGAAAAACTCTTCCATGTTACTTTTTGCCTCTTTTTGCTGTTAGTTTGACACTATTATTTATTCTGATAACCATAAATATACACTCATGCCTAAAGATGGCACATCTTACATATTCTGGCTGACCACACAGTAATTTGGCTGATTTATTTCTATATGAGAGTATACTTTATATGTATATAATAATTTATACATTATGTATTCGTCAGGTCTAGTGGGAGGTGTCCCTGCCCATGGCAGAAGGTTGGGACGAGGGGATCTTTAAAGTCCCTTTCAAAGCTTAGTGTTCTATGATTCTGTGTAAGCATAATACTTAGTGCTGAACTTGGATTCCACATTATGGTTGCAGGATGAACTTTCCAAAACCATGGAAAATTGAAGGTCTTCTGCAGTTACAGTCCAAACTTTTTTTGGACCTAGCAAGCAACTTTTAAAGAAGCAAAAGCTGTGCTGTGGTGTAATTGCTGAAGACAGCTGTAAGTCCATTTTCATTCCTGTTTGGACCATAGTTTCATGCTCAGAATAGAGGCTCAGTATTCTCTATGGATTTTTGAATGATACCACTGTACAAAATGTAAAAAAATAAAAATTAATTAAAGTGTATATATATATATATATATATATGTGTGTATATATATATATATATATAATTACACATATATATAAATTTTTAAGTCTAAAATTTACCAACTATATTCAGTGCAGCTATAACACAAAAATGCTCAGAAATTACAGCATAGAAGGTGGTTCCTGTAATAGTACAGTATTATGAAATGGGACTATAAGACAAAGGAGAGCATTAGCACATCACAGTATTCAGCAAATTCATAAAAGTAGAAATCAACACACATCTTAGTGGAACAAAATTAAAACTACATGTCTTGACTGACTACAAGATAAACACAAATCAAATGGTTAACAATAAATATTATCTTAAACGAGAAAAAATTTAAAATTAGTTTTCTGTTTCATCCCATTTAATACAGCCTAGTACCTAAAAAAATAAATAACAGCTATTAAGAAAACAGTTTAAGCAAGTGATACACATTGAAGTTTTAGAAAACAGATATACATTTTATTTTGTGTAGTCAAGTTCTTGTGTGATAAGATCTGGAAGATAACTGCTGTAAAAAGAAAACAGTAATTTTTAAAATTTTCTTGTGGAACAGAATCACAGAATATCTAGGTTGGAAGAGACTTTCAAGATCATTGAGTTCATTCCATACCCTAACACCTCAACTAAACCATGGCACCAAGTGCCACATCCAGTCTGTTTTTAAACACATCCAGGGATGGTGACTCCACCACCTCTCCAGGCAGACAATTCCAGTACTTAATCGCTTTTTCCATAAAATTTTTTTCCTAATATCCAACCTATAGTTCCCTTGTCACAGGTTAAGTCTGTGTCCTCCCATTCTGTTAGTTGTTGTCTGGAGAAAGAGACCAACCCCCACCTGGCTACAGCCACCTTTCAGGGAGTTGTAGAGAGTGATAAGGTCACCCCTGAGTCTCCTTTTCTCCAGGCTGAACACCCCCAGCTCCCTCAGCCATTCCTCACAGGGTTTGTGTTCCCAGCCCCTCTCCAGCCTCTCTGCCTCCTCTGGACACGCTCCAGCATCCCAACATCCTTCCCAAACTGAGGGGCCAGAACTGGACACAGCGCTCAAGGTATGGCCTCACCAGTGCCCAGTACAGGGGAAGAATGACCTCCCTGCTCCTGCTGGCCACAATACTCCTGATCCAGGCCAGGGGCCATTGGCCTTCTTGGTCCCCAGGGCACAGAGCTGGCTCATGTTCAGCCAGCTGTGGACCAGCACCCCCAGGTCCCTTTCTGCAGGGCTGTTCTCAATGAGTTCTTCTCCTGGTATGTACTCGTGTCTGGGTTTGACATGAGTACATCACTTGACATCAGGTTCTTGTAGGCCCACTTCTCAAGTGTGTCCATTTTCCTCTGGATGGCATCCCATCCTTCTGTTTTGTCAACTGCACTGCTCAGCTTCATATCATCTGCAGACTTGCTGATGTTGTACTCAATCTCAATGTCTTTGTGAGTGATAAAGATATTAAAGAGAACCATTCCCAAGAAAGACCCCGAGGGAGAGCACTTATGACTGGTCTCCATCTGAATATAGAGCCATTAACCACAAATCTCTGGCTGCATCCATCCAGCACATTCCTTATCCACTGAGTCGTCCACCCTTCAAATCCATGTCTCTCCAGTCTGGAGATAAGGATGTCATATGGAACTATGTTGAAAGCCGAATTCCAGGTAGATGGCATCAGTCGGTCTTACTTTGGCTTTTAACCACTTCACTTTGATTTTTCTTTAGGGTTTTGGGGAAGTTAGAACAGAAAATAGTAGGAAAGGCTCTCTTAATATGATTATTGGTTTCCGGCTAGAGTACATTAGCACTCTTTCAGGTGATTTCTTGATGTCACATAAATATTAATGTTTATGCTATTATGGAACCACTGTGTACTTTTGATAATTTGGATCATAAAACTGGTCATAAATGTGAGCGTGGACATGGTCACTCTATGTTTCCTTCATTCTTTGTCCTCAGACTGAGTGAAATTATTGTTGGGCTATTTCTTCACACTAAAGAAGATTCAAGCTTCTGTCATCTTTTTTAAATCTAAGGGTATATTAGATAGCTAGGATTTGGTGTGGGTATGTCAGCTGAAATATGAATAGCATCTTGATGATGAACAGTTTTACATATTTCTGTTATATTAAATATTCTACTGACATCAGTCAAAACACTGATGAAAGAAAATTGCTTTTTCGTGTCTGAAGGAGATAAAAAGTGAGGAAATAATGATGACAAGTAGGTATTTTGGCAGTCTTCCTAATCTAGAAAATTTGCCAGGCACTTGGACAATAAAAAAAATAAATAAATTATGTTTTCCTACATTTTCAGGTGTTTTGAGAAAATCTAATGGAAACATTCCCAAACAAAAAGATAAAGTCTGAAGTTCTTTGAAATACCATGCTTTTTTTGTATCTTTTCAGATATGAAGCTTAGTAGCATAGCCCATGCTTTTGCTATCTTTAGACAAAGCTAGTTAAATATTTTATTGTGAGTTAGACTGAAGAGATATTTGAAGAACTCAGTTCTTCTCAACTTGCTGTTGAGAATATTAGACAGAAAAACTCCACAATCCACATATTGAGTGATAATGTTGCCTTTAGTGACTAAAAGACTAAATCTCTTCTATTTGGAAGAAAACCTTCTTTCTACAATTGCTCTCTCATATTTAATTTCCTATTCCTTTCTGTATTACGAGATATAGACAGGTTCCACAGTTTAGGGAATTCTCTAATATGTAAATAATTTTCTATTACAGTGGGTTTTTTAAAATGCTTTTTAATAAAACAAACATACAGAGAAACAATCTAAAAGAAAGAAGTCAACCATAAACCCTGCAAAACATCATCTCCTTAAACTTTGTCTACATTCAGGAAAATATTTCTTCCATGTAAGCAGGATCAATTGTTTTTAATGCTAAATAATATAATAAAGAATAGATCAAGAGGCTCCTAACCATAAGAAGGTCTTGTTCTTCCACAGCTCTTTGGATTCATGTGAGATTCTTTTCCCTGTTTTCATGGTTTAACCCCAGACAGCAATTCTAGAAATTAATCAAAGGAATTTCCAACTGTGATCCAGTAAGATGTGTTTCTATGAAATGATCAGTGGAGCCAAGCTACTTCATTAGGACATGTGGATATGTAAACCAATATCCTAGGGAGGAATCAGTATTGAATGTAGGAAGCCCACTGAAGACACAGTTAAAAGTTGTGTGAGCACTAATATTCTTTCTCCTGAACTAAAATATCATACACTAGACAGTCCCATGATAATATCTGCTCTGGATTCATACTATTTATTCAAAATATAAACAAGCAAAAATAAATTAAAAATATCTAGGCACCTCTAGACTCATAACTGAAGAAGAAAATGGCCACATTCCTGGAGTACTGAACCACACAACTCTGATCTAGTTCATTACTAGAAAAAAAATAGTTTAAGTCAAATCCTGACAAACTAAAGCTATTAAGGAATTTTATCCTGCTTCATACTGCAGTTCATTTGTACCATAAAATCATAGGCACCACTTGCCAAGTCATTTCACCCTATCATAACAGCACAGCATGGGAGAACTGCAATTTCCAGCAATGGGTTGTCATCTGCTGCACTCCACCAAGCACACTCTGCTGTGCCATGTCTCTGGCTGGCTGCCAGACTGCTTCAGCACTCCACAACACTCCATGTCCAGCTCATAACTCAGCCTGCTAGTATCAGGACACCATAATGGACATCATTGTGTAAAGAAGGATTTAGCACAGCTGTAACATGATACAGTTGACACTCTCATTGTGATACATTACCTTATAAAACCAGGAACATCCAGAAGAGGAGAAATAGAATTGGCTGGCCCGATGAGAGTGCAGCCCTACTGTTCTTCAAACCTCTGTATCATATTAAGATATCAGATTTCAAACTGGGTTTTGGAAGCTGAAAAATGTAATAACAACATTTCACATATATATAAACACCATAAAATTCCTAGACCAAAGTCTGTTGTATCTTATACCCGTGTAGTACTATTGAATTTAGTCTGTGGTTAATGCCCAGCAGGTGTGCTAATCTCAGCAAAATGTTCTGTGTCAGGTTATGCAGCCCTCCACATGGACTACAATGTCACACTGCATGGAAGAGACAAAATCCACTATGCACTGAGAAGTCTTTCTTGGTTCTCAATTCAGTCTGATGATCTAATAAACTCAAAACAGGAGGACCACCAGAAAGTAAACAAAACCCAACAAAACAAATACTTTTTAATTCTGATACATGTGAAGAATATAAATGGAGAGTTATCAGTTGAAGAAAGATGAACCTACCTGTGTGAATTTATGGGCAATGTGGCTTAACTAAGCAATTGGCATCCAGACAACTAGATGAGGTTTTACAGCCTAATATATCCAGAATCATCACTAGCAGATGAGCAGCTCCAGCCTCCCTTTGTTATGGGGCTGGGTTTTACACTCTACTTAATCTGTCACACTGGTTGACCTCTGAAGGACAGGACTAGGTTTTTATTTATGTCATCTATGGAGGAGGGTGGGATTTTCTAGCTTTCTAAGAGTAAGGCTGGAACCTCCATGAGGCAGGTTGTTTCAAGGTGATGTCTGTGTTTCATACATATCGTTGTTTCTGGGTATCCACAGATGGAAGCAGAGATAGGGGAGTCATTCTCCCAAAGGGTGGAAAAAGGTTAAAAATGCTATGATGAATGAATTTCTGCAGAGGTTAAGAGGAACCTGCTGAAGGCTGTGATGTTTTTAGCTGCAAACAAAGATGAGGAACAAATGGGGCATGCCTCTCTTCTTAAGGAAGGACTATGCAGACATATATTTATTACATCTTTTGAGAGCATGAGCCTTACTGGATTGAATGAATGTGAGAAGGAAGAAAACATTCTGCACATTCCTCTTAGTACCCTCAATGAATCTCTACTTGGAGCAGACATGGCAGCCTCCTATCTTTCTTCTCACACATTAAGGACAATTCTTACCTTTGTTTACATTTGGTCTCCTAGGGATCTTCAGCTTCTCCCAATTCAGGGTGTGACAAAAAGCTAGAATCTTACTTGGATGGGCAGCAGCGTATTCAAGTACCATCCCCATAGCTTTATAATACAGCTATGTATAATAAATCTTAGAAAGCACTCAGTAGCCAGGTGGTCTATACAAAAGTGAAAAGCATTTTCATGAACTCAACAAGTGTTCATTTAAAGCAAATGAGTTTTGGCTATAAGAGACCTCCAAATTATGATTCAAGGAGATATTGGAAAAGGATATTTAACTCAAATTTAGGCTTACATCCCACTGGTGAATAGTCTAAGAGAGTCTTTAATAGGCAAAGAAATGATGTTATAAAATTCTGTCCTTTAACTAAAATATACATTGAATTAGGGAACAAACTGGGTGTCGCAGAACATTACCAATATTTGTTGTAATATTGCACACTTCTACTAACATAGGCCCTCCTAAATTTGCAGTATGACTCATTTCTTCCACAATCTGTCAATTTGTGAGGTTTTTAGGAAGTTTATCGATACTATGAATGAAGAAAATGTCCAACTAAAAATTCTAGACTGTGTCTTCAAATAATGGTTTCTAAAAGTACCAAAAATCATCTTCCTCCCTTCTGACTCTTCCCAATATTCTCTACATATTTTACTTTTTAGAAAGCATGATCTCCCCTTTCAAAATGCAAGAATGAATTTGTAGAAGTTTAGTCCTTGTTCCTATTTGTGAAAGTTAGACTGAATGGTGTAATTATAGCTGTATATTTTGTATACTCTGTACATTTTATAAGCAGTTAAACAATAGGCTAAGAAAAATTATGATTTGTGTTGAAATCTAAAGGAATTAGGAAATAATCATCCTGCAAATGATTAGAGGTGATACATAAGTAGCCAGGTCCTGCAGTACAGTATCTTTGGATTGGCAACTGTCAAAAAAATAGTAAAAAAGATAATAAACTGTGTCTCTTGTGTTTTTGCTGCTACTTACACTTTCAAATAGTATTTAAACTGCTAAAATAACAAGGCATTGTTTTACCATCCCCTCAATGGTCTGGGTAATTACTCTTCTTTATATGGCCAGAGTTATTTATCTTAAAGTAACTGCTGTAACTGCTTTTTGTGGGCAGGATAAGGAAAGACAGGAAAGAGCAAATGTGTTTGTAAAGGATGGCTGAAAAGGTTTGTTTTGAAATTCAAGCACTGTATTTGGATGGCAGTTACTCCCGACATTTCACTATTCTGGCCGTGGGATATGGAAATCTAAAACTGCAAGGAAGAAAAGTCCTCAGTTCTGTCAGGAGACAAGGAAGTCATGCTGATAGACAAGGAGCTGGCAGTTTCCACTAAACAAATGATTGTGGAAAAATCATGAACACTGCAGCTCCTTTAGGTGTTTGCTGTCAAGCTGAAGAATTCTTGAGAGTCATTGAACATACAGTTCAATTCCCTTCTTTGGTAAGTGCAGAGGCACCTTTGTGCAAAGGAAATCTTTGTCAAGGGCAAGTAGGAACAGAAAGAGAAAACTTAAAAAAAAAAAAGAAAAAGAAACAAAAAAATCAAGTACAAATTTTATTAACCAAACTGTATCCTTTCATAGATGTGATATCTGATTGAGAAATAATTTATAATAATCTCATCATATTCATGCAATGTTTATGTATCAGAACATAGAAAATACTGTGAGATAAAACTGTTCATCCTTAATAAAAATGGAGAAATCATTTGATTGTCAGACATAAAAATGGATATTACATATTATGTAATGCATATTAGAAAAATTTAAATAGCTACAGCTTTTGCTTCTTTTATGCAGTTGATTTCACTTTAATCTCCAGGAAATTCAGTTTGTAATACTGAATATGCATTTTTGTAGAAAGTGTATAACAGCAGCATCTGAAAACAGCCATATAAGTTGAAGACAGTATTAACAGAAGGGAAATCTTACAACAGAAAAAATACTAATTTTTTTAAAAATTTCTTAATGAAAGTGTGCACAAAAATAAAAAGTACCATAGCAATATAAACGATAATCATTATACATCCAGATTATTATTTAATTTCAACAATTTGGCTTAAATAGATTTTCTTTTGTATGTACCACAGGGATTTCTGCCAGGAATATGATATTTAACACAATAATAAATGAGCATAAAAAAATGAGAAGGCAAAAGAGTAATAGGCAGGTGTTTACACTTTCAACTACCCAAGGGAGCTAAAATTATAACTGAAGAATTGCAGAATTCCAAAACACTGAGTGACTAGACAATAGAAACAAAGATTAAATTAAGTTACGGTAAATCTAAAGTGATATAAACAGAGCTGTCCTTAAACATCTAAGGACAATTATATGGTAAAGTGCTTTAAATGAACCTTTATCACTCTGAAAAGAGTCATCATGAGCAAATTTCTAAAAATATAACTCATTGATTAGAAGTTAACAAAACGAAAGTGGAATCATGTGTTCATGTAGATGTAATGCTATATGTTTTGGTAGAATTTAAGAAATAATACATAACATACTTGTAGTGCATCCTTATTATGCATACTACAAGTACCTATATATCCCCAAAAGATTGTTACATAAAAATCGACATATAATTTAACTTGAAATCATTAGAACAGTTCATAAAAGATATTAACTTAACTTGATATTTTGAGCTGGGCACAGAACATTTTTGGAAAAGTTCTGGGACCTACTATAAAGAAGGCAGTACAAAACTACCTGGGAGGTCAACAAATTTTATCAGAGACTAGGAATATATTTTGAATGGGCAAAGAGAAAAGATTGTGGCTACTTATCTTGGTAAAGGGACACACTAGTGATGTTGAAAATTGTGAATGGCAAGATGGCAAGGTAGAAAGATTTCTCTAAGTTTCTTGCAGTAGAGGAATTAGGAGAAAAATGGTTGAAGTATCAGGCAACAAATCTATATTAATAAAAAAAAAAGTGTTTCTTTCATCCAGTATGTGTGATTAGGAGATTGTTCATATACATAAGTTGAAACAATAATTAAATTAATGAAGAGTATCTTAGATGCAATCTAATCTTTAGATGCAATTTATGACTCTGCTGCAGGGGTCTGAAAGGATGCACCAGAAGGAACACACTATTCATGTTCAACACTAAACTGTGTATACTGTGTATCTGTTCTTTCATTTAAACCTGTATTCTTGGCAGTTACCAGAGACAGGCTAATGGGCTAAGAGGGACTTCATGACAATTTTTATGCTTATCTTAGATCAGGTCTACTTAGAGATTCTTGTTTCGAAGAACTTGAAAGGTGCAGCCATTGATTTATGTCTAATACTCTAGGTTTCAAATTCTAGAATAGTAGAACAACGGATACACAGACAGTAAATTAAGGAACTGTTTTATAATTGCAACACATTACTTGATGCAGAGCTGTTAAAGATGAAAAATTTTCAATTTATTCCTACAAAGTAAGAGAAGTAAAACTTCTTATTTTGTAAGAACTCATTGGCCACCCTTTTGGATGTCGTGTACGTATTCAGATGTAGCATGAAAAGCTGCATTTTAATGCAGTTTGAGTTAAGTAAAGGATACTTATATTCTTACATAGAAACAGTTGCTTCTTGACCTTGTCTTGATTCAGTGCAAATATCCCTTGCAGTTTTATCAGAACAAGCCTTTTCCCTTCTTGCCTCTATGACTTTGAAACCCTACATCTCAACCATGTCCGTTTTAGCAGACATGTGTTCTCTCAGTAAAGTGCTTACATTCTAATTAGTCAAATTCCACTCAATCCCTTGCTAATTCAGAATATTAGAGTCTTAGCCATCTCAGCTGATCTGCCTCTAATTACCAGGATGTTTGTGCTTTTAGCCTTCTGACAATTGGCAGCAATGTTTTTGTCAACCATCATGCTTGTTTGGAAGACTTTAGCATCATTTCCAACACAAACACAAGCATTAAGCAAGTGTGAAGGGTTGGTAATCCACAGTTTTATTGATAACCTTCACATATCTGCATGCTGGGCATCCTGCCCTTGCTGCAGCCAGAAGTCTGGCAGCTGAGGATCCCTAGCCCTTGCTCTGCTGCCCGGGCAGATAAGGAAATGGGCAATCATATTGGCCCAAGAAGTGTTGACACTTTGTTTCCAAATCAAACCATTATTGTAATACCATACTTTGACAGAAAGTAGAGCTTGTGAGCATTTGTTCCAGTGCAGGGAAATGCTGTTCCCAAGTGAGTCAAATCAAGCTGTGTTGTCACCAAGAGGAACATAAACTGGGCACTCTTCATGGATAAGATAATAGCCTTCCTTCATTAAGCTGGTTTTGACCTTCCATCTTCAGCTCAGCTTGCACATCTTCTACACACACTTAGCTGTGAATTCTTGCCTATAATAATGATCTGTTATGCCCTGAGGAGAGGTTACCATTATACTTTATATTTACCTCTTTCCTTTCACTCCCTTGGAAATTACCCAGCTGTCAAAGAGGAAAAAGAATTCACAATCTGCAATTTTTTCTCCTGAAGTCACTTCAACATCTGTCTACTTTATCTTCATTCTGTGTCTAGCTCAGGTAGTTAGGGTGGTGGAGATGTTTTGAAGGGAATTTTCATTTTTAAGCATAGAGAAGACTGATAAGTATTTCCTCTTTAATCATAACTCCTTAAGACACATTCCCACCACCCCCACGCCTCACATCTCCCCCTTCCCAGACCAGCACCAGGATATTAGATTACTTTCTCTCACCAATGTTATGATGATTCTTAATGTAGATACAATGTGTCTCACCAATTTTGGTATCCATAACATGCATGTTTATGCCTAGCTTAGATATTATTTGCAGTCAGGAGAAAATTGTACTCAACAGTGGTTATCTTTGCCAGTCTCTTTGTCCTGGATTAGTCACAACTGTACCTCTGGATAACATTTCCCTCTACACCTGCAAGGAGTTTAGATGGCTTGGTCTGTTTTAGATCATCCATACGGTAAATGTACAAATTTAGGTGGTAAGGACCTCACCCTTCCCATGTAAATTATTTAATTCTTTTGGGTCTGGGAAGAAAAAGAATTCATTTAAGTGAACAGTTAGCTTTTACAGATGCAATATTGGATCTTTTGCCTGCAGTAGACATATGTGTGATCCCTTATAACATGTCTGAAATGAGAAAACTTCATTTAAGCTGCTAACATGAAAGTTTTCATTGTAATAAAATTGAATTTGTGCACTGGTAGATTTTCTTATTTGCTTAAGGTCCCATACCTTTAATCAGTGTTGTAATTTTGATGGTGCTGTAAGATTACAAATTTTTCTCAATAGAGTTCCTCAGAATAGCTGTAGACTAGTTTAACACTTAGGGCCTGTGTTTTCCCTGTAACTTTTCTACAAGGCATGTCCATGCTATTTTTACTGAAAATGAGAATTAAGACAAGAGCATGACATATGTATACGCGATTTTTGTTTTTGAGAAAATATACTTACAGTGCATATTTGTACTTGGTACTGAGACTATTGAGCTGTGTTTATTTGTCACCAAAATTCCAGAAAGAATTTCAAAATTAATGACCTTCACTGAAATTATAAAAGGGCAATTTAATTAATGGAAAATATGCACAGAAAGAAAACTGAGGGGTTTTAGTCCATTAATTTATACTTTGATTATAGAAATTCGAAGAAATTTGATAGCAGGGGGTATTTCAGTCCAGAAAAAAAAAATTATGACATTGCAGTCTGAGACGTGAAGACTCACAAGTTTAAATGCCAAGTAAGACTGCCTGAGGATTGGATTTTCTATTTGTTTGCTTGTTTTTCTCCTTTTGCTGTGTGAGTTATGGGGTCTAGTAGGAAGTTCACCTGAAAACTTGCAAATTCTGAATCGAGACAGCTCCTAAGAGGTCTTTTGATTCTCACTGTGCTGGTAAAGGCACAAAGCCACAGGATATCTAGCTTCAATCAAGGATTTTAGGTAGCAAATTGTAAATGCGGCCATGAGTTGAGTTCATAGGGAGCCAGTCTTGTTATTATTTTCTGGATGTTTTCTGGATGATTTTTCACAGACATTTATTCAAATAGTCCAGAAAGTAACTTTAGAATGACTTAGCATAAGTGTGTAGTTTATGTGATAGAATTTGAAATAATGAAATGAGATAATAGTTTTTAAAAATGCAGCTATTTCCACTATGGCTACTGCAAATACTAGTAATAATAACAAGACATAACCTAGATTACTTGTGTCATTATATTAGGCAGGATATAGGACTAAATGTTCACAGTTTTCTCTTTGCCTTTTAAACTCATGAACATGCAGCTATTTTTTCTTTTTAAATTTATTTTAGCATAGTACTGTATGATCAGAAAAAAAGTCTCTGTTGTAAAATCGGATTAAATCAGAAATTAAGGCTTACTTCCTGTGTGGCTTTTCAACTGTGTAATTCCAGTGGTTGTTATCGAGGTGCATAGTTAGAAACTCAGCACAGAATTTAATTCTGAATAAGGTAATATTTTAAGAGGTTTTAAAGATCTTTAGTGTTCTTCTTTGTTTGGCTCACAAATCTTATATTGCTCACAAATAATCATGCTATTAAGTCAATTGTCATAATGATATTGTAACAAAGAAGATTGCACTATTGTAGCATTGCTGACACTGCTCTTGATTCTTTACTAGCTGGTGAGATAATTTATTCTTTCTTTGTTGCTGATTCAGTTTCTAGTACTTCTGCAGGTATTAAGGAGAAAAAGCTTAACTTTAGAGTCCAAATGTTGCAAGTAGTCAAATACTTGACATCCAAAGTGGAATTCTACAAAGAAACATTGATTTCACATTCTCTGTGACTGTACTTGAATACAAAAAGCTGAACCTGAGAACATTTATACTCAGTGATGAAACTAGAAAAAAACAACTAGGAAAGTAGGCTGCAAAAAGTGTTTTGAATCCCATTAGGAAGAGAAGAAACACACATGTTCCTGAAAGGCTGCTTTAATACAGAAAAGACCATAGGGTTCTTAAAAAGTACAATGAAATCTTAGCTGGAAATTGACCTTCTGTAAAAGTATCACCTTGGAGATGAAGATGTCACAGCCAGTGAAACAGTGATTGAAATTTGCCCTTAACTGAAACTTCCCTTACCAACAGGAAACTTCAGGCCAAGGTCTTTTGAAATAGTGTGTTTAAAATTAATATTCTTCTATGAGTGAAGCAAAAAGCAGCAAAGATAGAAATTAAGACCCATTTTTCTATTGAACTTCCACTTGTTCATTACATGCCCAGTGATGTTGTACAGGCATCATATTCTCTAGATCTCTCCAAAATGGGGCAGCTGTCCAGCACTGACTTTCTTGGGTCACCATGGCTCACCACTGCTCAGATCCCTCCCTGCTCTCAACCTTAGTAGTTAAAGGATATTTCCCCCCTTTTCCCACTTATTATTCATGGGTAGAGTGCCCACATCCCACCCACACCTTCTCAACCAACAGCATCCTGTTCATGACACCAGCAGAGGTGCTGCATCCCACTCCTAAACAGAAGGGGACACCCAAAGTTAGTAGATGCATATGACCCGAAAAGCCAGAAGGATCCGAAACAGATCCAAAGCCACACATTTTGTGTGGCAATGAATATTTGTTTTGCCTCTATCTTCTAATAGTGAGAGAAATAAAAGAAATTTTTTTCTGCCCTGGAGCAAGTTTTCTCACTTCTTATGCAAAGTTCATTTCCCTGGATCCTTCTAGAAATTGATCAGAGGGCCTTGAGGATCTTTGTTATTTTTGATTCCCCACTACTGGGTTGATCCCCAGTCCACTGATCATGCCTCTTGACAGCATGGCTATTCTGTCCTTTATGTTGGGTGATTACCATGGACTGGAATGGGGAGATGGCCCCAAAAAGTTCCTATCCTACTCTGTACATCCTGTTTAACTTGACCACTTGAATCACTACCAGTGTTTGAGACATAGCAACTCATTAACTACTTACTGTGCCAGCTTCTATACTGGCAAAATGTAACATCTTTAGAGTCTGCTTAATGATAATAATTGGCTTTTTATCCTCTCTTTTAACCTTTAACAAACACAATTTGTAATCATATATTGTTCTTTCTTAATATCTGATATTGATTTTAGACTTTGGTACCTGAGAAACATGCTAGAGATTTAATAGTACAGAAAAATAACATGGTACATCTGTTATAAATCCAGATGCTTGAGTTTGTTGTCAGATCTCCAATGTGAAGCAGTAACACCTCAGCAAAGGAGTGAGAGTTTGCTATTGCACAAAGGTTCAGTGCATTTGGTAACTGCATCAGGAAAGGTGAATGAATGATAGTAATGAATTAGCTTTGCAAGATGGTCAGGTACAATATTGTGTGTCACTGAATACTTTTATACAAAAATTTCTTTAGCTGGCTTGGATATGCTCGTAGCTGGGTGTGGTGGATTACCCAACATTGGACATTTTCAAGATTCAGCTTTACAGAGTGCTGGGCCATCTCTTCTAGGCCATGCTTTTGCCAGGAAAAGTTGAACCCGGTGTTACTTGAGTTCCCTTCTAACCTGATATTCTTTGGTCCTATGATTCATTATTTTAAACATATTTGCATCAATTAAGTTCCATTAATTACTTAAAAAAGGGAAAAGGAAACAAATGTGATCAGTACATTTTGGATGAAACAATGAGCTTTATATATAATAAGATATACTATATAATGGTATCACTTGCACTCTTTTTATTTTAGAGTACAATAATTCTGCAATCCTTTTCCAAAGATAGCCATTGTACTTTAACCCAGCTGCAGGACACACAAGATTCAGAACTCAATCTATACCAAATCTGATGTCTTGTATTGTACCTTCTGCAATTATCTGTGTACAAATTTTAGGAGAAAATAGACAACTTTGTTTAAAGAATATTTCACAGATTTATTTGGCTTTAAACCATTCTGCACTTCAGTCTCTAAATCCTTTAGATATTGAGCAGGTTTAGAGCATAGAAGTAAATGAATTATAACCTTTCATTTGTGTAGCTCAGTGTTTCATCTGTCATACCACTTTATAAAGAAGACGTGGTTATTAATCTTCAAATAATTTATCAGATGTGTGTTACACACTAAAATACATTTAGCTGCTGTATAATCACATTGTGGTTTCATTATTGCACCAGTAGGAGTTGTTTTATTTCAGTTCTGTTAACAGCTCCTGTGAAATCAGACATCATAATTTCTCTCTTTTTTAAGTACATGATTTGTAAAAGAAAAAGAGCCCAATGCAAACTCTTCTGAAAGATAATGGCAGTCTTTCACTCAGGGTGTCTCATTAGTTGTCTGATGTGAGGAATGGATCTCACCACCTCAGGCATTATTACACAGGATTTAATTTTTACATGGAGCACTGTTCATCAAAGCACTTCTTGGATTTAAAATAAAATAAATTAAATTAATCAGCACTAGATATTATATAAATAGCTAAAAGACAAAACAAAATGGTACAAAAATAAGGTGAAACCCTTACCAATAAGTGCAGAGCATACAAAAATGTCTTATTTAATTACATATCTGCAGTAAAGGTTTAATATTTAATTATATTTATAAATCATAGCTCAATATCTAAACCTAATTCTATTTTAGAACTTTTTTTGCTGCTATTGGAATTTCACAAGTGCATTTTTTATATTGATCTCCATAAACATACATAGCTGGAGCTCATTTGATTTGTTTTCTTTTTGACTTATTGTATTCTCTTTAAAAAATATTTATGAAACTGGATGATAGAACAGAAAGCAGGCAAACAACAGTATGACATAGCTTTGGAAATGTTAGAAAACTAAATTCTGTTCCATGTACTACAGAGGCCATTGACTTTCCATTCACCCTAAGGTGCTTTGGGTTAGACATTTATTCAGACAAAATCAATTTGTTGAGTGCTGCAACAGTCCAGAGACTCCTGGTAACTACCTGATTTTATGTGGGTTCTGAATTATATGTAAGTTTTTAACATATCCCTAAAATTATTTTCCAAGTGGTAAAATGACAAATAGAAAGAAATAAAAGCAGAGTAATAAAAATAGGTATTCAATAAGTCTTAATTATGTTATTCCAGATCAAAAAACAGACTCCCTTACTAATTTTGCTCTATTTCATTTCAAAAGAAGTAAAATTCTCTCTCTCTACTTAGTACTGTTGTTGAAGGATCAGTCCAGCATGTCAGTGCTTCACAATCTACCTGCTATACTCCTGAAAAGAGACATCTTTATTTTCCTGTGTCAGTCTGATTTAAAATGAGATGAAGGTGTTTGATCTTGGCAGATGGACAAATAAGTGCTATTTTTCTTGTCTGGAATATAAATTATGACATATTAGAAGTGTGGAAAGATTTTTTTTTGGGGAGGGAATGGTATTTAAGAAGGAGAAGAAGACAAAGAAAGAGAAGAGGACAAGAGAGAAGAGGAGAGCAGAGCAGAGCAGAGGAGAATTATTTTGATGTGAAAGAACAATAATGCTTAGAATCAAGATAGTATTTCCTAGAAGTCTATCAAAAATTCTGTCCTATTCTCAGAATGCATAGAAAGTTTTTTAAAAGTCTGAAAATATTTTAGTGAAACGTAAGAGACCATTTTCAGATATTTGTATCAAAAATCCATAAAAAAATGTTACAAGATTTTATCTGGAAGTTAAAAAGAGAATAATCCCAGTCTGTGTGCCTTTAAAATATAAGATTCATATTTTCTTCTTCCTATGCCTGTGACCTAGGTTTAAAGAGGGCTAAGATGAATCTCAGCCATTTGATACCTCCATCCTGGAGGTTATCCTGCAGAAGGGTATGAAATGCAAAGATTCTGTTACAGAACAAAATTCAGAAAAGGCAGCTGCCAGGGTACTCATCTGGGAGCAGATTCTTGCTCCTCACAGCTGAAAAGGGAGTTGAAAGGTCCTAATATTTTTTCTTTCAATAATATTTGTGAGAAATGGATCTTTTGACAACTCTTGGAAAACCATGGTCTTGTGCAAATACCTGTCTTATTTTCACCTGTTAAAAAAACCACAAAGCAGTAGAATTGTTCCTTAAAGCCATGTTTTATTAGAAAATAAACTGCAATGAGGTAACCGAAGTATGGAAAGTTCTAGTCAGTAATTCTGAAATAAAACGTTTATGAAACCTTTCTTCTCTTTAAACCTATCTGATCACCAATTCCCACTGACTGCTTGGACAGCAAAATCTTTCACATCATCTCCTTAGAAGCCCAGAGAGACTTTCCTCTTGGGTCACCAGAGACTCATGGGGGAATCTGTGCTGTGGGCAGTGTGAGCACAGCCAAAGTTTGTCATAAGCTGCCTCCAGAAAAGGAGCAATCCCTTGCATGTTTTAATGTCTTCTTCCTAACCTAGGACAAAGAAAATGGGTATCTGCTTCCTTCTCATTGATGGTTCTTTTATAAAATGCTGTGCATTACACATGCAGCAAGCAGAGACAAAACTAATAGAACAGATTCCATCTACCTCATTTGCAAGTCCCAGTTGACTAGAACTAGTTGTGAGATCTCAAATGCAGAAAACAGTTTGGACCTGACATAATATAGGTTTCTTTATGCTTATGAAACCTAAGTTTTACCACTTGGATCATTGCAAAGAGAAACTTATGAAATTCCATTAACCTCCCAAAATGTGTGATCTGATCACAATGTCCAGGAGAGAGATTCTGCCCCAGCACAGAAAAAATTAGGCAGACCACAGCACATTCTTGGTTTATTGTATGCACTCACTGACTCCTACAACTGAAATTGATGAAACCTTTCCACATTCAATTTTGGTTTCTGTTTTCAAGTGACACTTGGAATTAAGGCTATGGCTATCTTCTTTGAGTTTGAATTTATTGTAACAGAGAAGAAAAAGATTCACAACTCTCATTCCTACAGTGAAGCTCTGCAGCTGTGTAAAGTGAAAAGCAAAAGGTGAAATCACGTTCCTTAAGGATAATGGGGATTCTTCCATTTGTGCAAGAATTTCAATGAGCAATGACTGTGGAAACAAGTCACACAAACATATATATGTTGGACTACACCAGAGATTAATATCACAGGGGTCTTTTTTTCCCTGTAAGATTTGCATAGGCCACCTCTCCTTTCAGCTGGAATTGAAATGCTTTTGTAGTAGCAGCTGCAGCAATTAGTGAGGTGGAGGAATAAGCTGTAGAAAAGTATTTAATAAATTTCAAGTGTTTGCTGATGGCTTTGCTCTCCGCAGAATGGCTTGTTTATTCTCAGGAAAAGGAGTCTGAATCATGGGGCTGTAAACATTTCTTTCAATTTTTTATCAGCCTTTCAGGTTCTTTGTTGCAAATCAGAGCCTGGACATCAATAAGCAAGTGTGGTTTGGAAGCCCCTTATATTAATTGGATAGGTGTTTGTTCACTGGTGGCAACCACACTGCTTTATGACAGTGATCTTTCCCTATCTGCAATGATAGCAGACAGCAGGATTTTCAGAACAGTTTATATTTCTTCATCCACAAAAAGAGTGATATGTGTACACAGTTTACTTATTTATATCTAAATATAGACATTTGGAATGTCTGTGCCTATGTTCTTAAGTCAGAGAGCTGCAAATAGAGTATTAGTAACCATGTAAATTTTTTTAATGTACAAACTATAAATCACTCATTTCTACCTATATGCACCACAGATCAACCAGCACACTTTTTCCAGCACTGCATTCATCTGTCTCGGTTTTTCTCTATCACCTAAATTTCTGTCAAATTTCTAATATGTTCTGTGCTTTCAACCATGTAGAAGTTGAATGCATCTTCACACTTTACCACTTATTTGCCTTCCACTCTGAGGTTTATTCAAAATTTTCATTTTTTATGCTCAGCAATACCTTCCCCAATGGAATCAGAGAGTTTAGATTCAGTGTGCTTGTTGGGCAGTCATCTGGCAGAATTAGCTCCAGTTAGCAGATCTGTTTACTCACAAATATACTTTCCAGGTAGACCAGAACTCACATGACTGTCAGTGCATGTCAATAAGTCTCATAAATCTTTGACCTTTGTACTCAATGTCACTGCACAAACATTCAAAATGTACCATAAGAATAAGAAGCTTAAACCTTAGCATATCCTTCAATATAATTTTATTTTGACTATCATTATGAACAATGTTCCTTAATGGGTTTTGGATATTTAATCAGTATGTTCTAGGCAGAATAATAAGATCAAGAATAACCAGGTTATGTCCAGTAATCAGTAATAGTGAATGTGTAATGAATTGCACAACACTTCAGTACGAATTAATGCTCTTTTCTCACAGTATAAGTTTGTCCATTATGGGATGTGACCCTCTGGGAAAACCCAGGAGTTTAAGTGTACCAGAAATTAAGAGATCACTCTTTTAGTGGAAGTACTACTTTTTAAAAGGTATGTTTATTAAGTTATATAAATAATTCAAATCTTATTTTCCTAAATATTCTGGTACATGTTAAGTATCTGACATTTTTCCATACTGTCACTGTGTAGGTACTTCCTAGTAAAGACTTCATGAGCACCAGCCCAACCTAATTTCTGATGTAAAAGACATGCCATCGACATACTAAGACTTATATTGTGTATACTCTTACCTTACAGTATAGGAACAACAAAGAAATAATTAACAGAGGACTAAATGATATTTTGACTTTGGAATTCATAAGAATAACTTATGAGGATTTCTGTCAGCACTATGTTTGCTGCAGATTTGAAGCTGCACTTTGGTTTCCTTTCTCTTCCATAGGTCACTTGATCTCTGTAGCAGAGGCACAGGGCACTGCAATCAGCATGTGCAGCTGCTGGACCATGGATGCCCTCAATCTTCTCTGTGACTTGCTGCCCTGCAACCACTATTTTCACATGAGCTGAATCTTCAAATGCCCTCTGAAGTTCCTGGCTCAATCAAAGCTGTTAAAACAGCAGGTGTAAGAATAGAAGGGAGACATTCTCTGATTTTCTGACTTGAACTAGAACAGACTTCTTAAAAATACAGTTCTAGCCAGATGTTCAGCAATATATTTTTTAATTTCATTGAGAAGTGTAGTCTGGAGAGAGCGATATATATTGACATTTAGCATCTAGTTACTTCCTTATTGACAGCAAGGCCAGTTGGTAGATATTATTCCCTTAAGAAATGCTAAGCAAATACTGCAAAACTTATTCATGAGCATTTATTTGAACTAAAAAAAAAACAAACAAAAAAACCCCAAAAAATAACAAAAAAAAAACTTGACTGTGTCTGTGGCCCCAGTGTATTTACTTTCTGCAAATATTCTAGCAAACAATTTTAAGAGGAGGCATGTTCACTGAAAGGCCCAGCTGAGCAGCTCATGCATATTCAAGAAAATATTTAAGCATATGCTTAACTTTGAACTTCAAATTGTATTGAGTCTCAGAAGGATTCAAGCATGTGCTTAAAATTCTGGTTGTGGTTACTTACATCAAGAAATTTGCCAAACTGTGTCCTGAAGTAAGACCATATGAATTGACAACTATCCAAAAATCTGCCAATTTGCACAATCAGATCACTTTTTGTCTTAATAAAATCTTTGCATTAGAGTAAATTTGTCTTTTGAGGCACTTAGGGCAAGTACCGCTTAAAAACTTGACATCAAGCTCTTAAAATGCTTTACCTTAATCCACTTCTAAAGTGCATGGTTATTCCTTGTAAATGAGGGATAAGAATATCTCATGGTTTTATAAGCAGACAGGCAACTGAAGCATAGCTATGTCAGATTATATTTCAAAGCTGAAAAGTCCATGGATCTAGATTTTTTTTCCCATTTAGCTCCACTGAGACACAGTGGAGCCTAGATAGCATAGTCATAGTCAGGGATTCCAACTTCTCTCCTTGGCTAGAAACAGAAAATATATAGAAGATATGCTTTTCATTTAGTGCAAATATGGTCAATCTGAGCCTTAGTGTTATAGCACAAGTTAAGAAAGTTCTTTGGTTAGGGGCTATACTATGACATCCATTATTCTTGTCATTGAATTCCTTGACCTTTAGCAACCACTTAAAATCCCAATAGAAGTTCCTGATACTTTCAAATGGAGTTCATCTCTTCATGCATAAAATGTTTTGTTTATTCCAAAACTATATGCTTCCAAGTAGTCAATTTCATTTCTTTTATAATAACCACAAAACTTGACTATTTATTCTGCAGAGTTACCTAAGACATTGTCCAGTTTGTCTGTCTCTGGTGGTTTGAACTCAGCTATTCCCCATTTTTTTATTTATATTATCTAACATAGTATAACCTGTCCTGACTTTGATAGTTTTCTGCAGTATGAGGATGTCACCAGCAGCTTATAACTCTTTAAAATCACTAGACAATTTAATTCATCTTCCCTCTTATAGTAAACATGATCTTTCTTTAACTGCTGAATTTAGTTTCACTCCCTCTCTTTTGAATTTTCTACTTTTGATAATCTGTTTTTTCTCAGTGGACTTTACAGAAGGCAGAGTAGAGAACATTTCTTAAATGAATGCAGCCTATAGATGTCTATAAAAAAAAAGGAGACAAGAAACCTCAGAAATAATGATAACTTTTAAAAGTTGTTCATGTATATTGCAATTGTTGTTTCTACTGCAAAAAGTAAATCATTAGTCAAATGCAAATCATTAGCCAAAATTGCACTGCTTTCAAGATTTATATTAAATAGGCTTCAGTTTTTCACTGAAAAGACAGGATAAGGCCCTCATGCAAACCCTGAAGTTTAGAATTCAATTCTCCCTACTTAAAAATACAATGTGCAAAAATGAACTCAGAGGAAACCTGAAAATCTGATTGTTCATTAGAGTGGTTTCTTTACCTGCATGAACTAATGGCAAGTCCTTTAGCAGTTTCATTTAGTGGTATTTTCACTTCTTTCTTCTATAGTCATTTGAAAATAGGAAATGGTAGATCATGTTGACAAGTTGTCGATTACAGTTAAATGTTGCTAGCAAATGCCATTAAGTGTCCTAATTAAAACTACCACAACTCTTAAAATTTAACAATATGTGTCCTTAAGAGTATGCTAATTTTTCTTAGTACAGAAAAAAAATAGAAGAAAGTATGAATCTGTATTTTAAAGACTGGCTGTCCCAACACACGTATGCATGAAACTCCTTAGCAAAAGAAAATTGAAACTATTAGTAATTTATAATAGATAAATCATATTTCACCATGAATTATAGTTATTTTCCTTTAAACTGTTATGGACAATATGACTTACAAGTGGTCTACTTGGGCCTTGTTTTGCATATACAGCCAAGAAAGTGTGGAAAGAGTGTCAGTGTCTTAGACTGGCATGAGAAACAGTGTTCTTCATGAGGGGTCCACAGACATCAAGGATTCTGTTTAATATGTTCCTGAACATGTATCACCAATTTTTATTGGAATAATTTGTGAGCTGTCAAGGCAGAGAGAGATGACTTAGCAAAGAGAGTAGTTTTCATTTCCCTACATCAACCCAAATTCAGTAGCAGTCTTTGTTCTGGAAAAAGGGAAAAAAATGAATGTTTAACTCACTACAAGTAATTCCTCAAAGACATGTTAAACCAAAATCTTAGTTGTAATGAGACTAAAATATATATATCATGGCAGCAATGACTTACTTTCTTAATGCGAATTGGGTTTTTTCTTTACAGAAGCAGAAGTTCTAAGTTCGTCAGGCACCAAAAAGTGGGTAGGGGTTCTACCAGGAGGAAAACACATTGCAAAGGATTGTAAATTGGCTTAAATTACCTACATACAGTGAAATATTTCTGAGGTTGATTTTGTGTGAGAAATATGACCCATAGTTGAATTATGGTCTAACTGAAGTATTTGCTTAGTCATTTTTTCTTACTTAAATGTTTACCTGCATGTTTATATGGAATTCTTGAAACATCCCACACACACTAACAATAAATGTCCAAAAAAACAACAAATTGGATCAGACTTCACCCGTGGAAAGTGACAACACTCTTATGTATTCATAGTGCAGATGAATGAAAAAAGGAGTAGCTTCCAGGCCCTGCTGAACTGATAAATCTTCACAATCATGGGATGTGACCTTACACTGATGCATATCCCAGTAAGAGATATCCATGCTTCTCTGGAAGGATTTTTTGCATGAAGATATTTGCAAAACAAAATTGAAGTCGTGTAATTCAACTAAGTATTATCACTAAATGTAATTTAACTCTTATTTTGGTCAACACTTAGACATCTTTTCAAGTTCAACTTTGTTATATGGAATAAGCCTTTGGGAGACTTATCAGGAAATTTTCCTGAGATTGTGCCTGAGGGGAGAGTCTCTTTTTGGGTAGATTATAGCAAGGTAAAGGTCTAGAGAAATTGTATTTGTTTGTTGTACATACTTGAAGAATAAACACCTAACTTATTTTCAGTTTTACTCACAGCTTGGGTTCATGTTTTTATTCTGGTAATTAATTGTTTACTTCAGTCAATATGTATTGCCTTCTATTTGTGCAATTGGTATAATTACATAATTAGTGTAAATAGACACAATCATCATGAGCATGTTTTGGATTCCTTGAAACTTTATAGAAATCATGTATCATACATTCAGTGATACCTAAAACATTGTAATGTGATGGTTTCTTAAAATTACATTGTATTTTTTAATTAAAATTACATTCTATTTCTTTTATGTCATAGCTCAAAACAGTGCCTGTGTTGCAGATTTCAGCATGAGAGCAGGCTAAGTGCACTTCTTGCCATCTAATGTCCATCAATTTCTAGAAGCGTGAAATGAGAAGACTTCTCTCAGCTGCCTCTAAAACAGGCAAAAATACCTACACAGAAATTTGCAGAGACATTAAAATTCACATTCACTTCTACATCCTCTTGGTTTTTCACAACTCCCAACATAGTATTATATTACAATATTACAATATGCCTCTTAATGAAACAGAATTAAAGGATGGGTGAATGGATGGATGGATGGATGGATGGATGGATGGATGGATGGATGGATGGATGGATGGATGGATGGATGGATGGATGGATGGAAGGACGGACGGACAGACAGACAGACAGATAGATAGATAGATAGATAGATAGATAGATAGATAGATAGATAGATAGATAGATAGATGTGTAAAAGCATAGAGCATTGGAAAGTTGGACTAAATGTCTTCATTTCCCTAATGGAAGCCTTACAACTTTAGTCCCTTTATGCTTAACATGTTTTTAGTACTACTGATTGCATGAAAAGTAGAAAGACAGTTTTTCTATGCTACAACAGGAGAGCTGGAGAAATTAAGGCTATCAGAACATCTTGATTTCCAAGGAATTCTGCCTGACAGCAAAGAGTTTCATAAGCTACTGTGCAAAGAACATCAGATGAACCCCAGAGACAAGCAGCATTTTAGTAATTTGCAGACATCTCTAAGAATATTTTTCATGATAATTTCAAGAACCAGACTGGGGAGACATTAGAGTTAAAAAATCTACAAATTCGTAAAAGGACTGAAGACTTTTATTTGCCATCTCACTCGTCGGCTTTGCTCTGTGATAAAGATTGAAGTGGTAGCAGCATTTAGGGTAATTGCTAGTGGACCACAAGGAAATGATGCAGTTGTGAAAATCTGTGGATACTTTGAGGAGTTTCCTTCCATTTTCTGCATATTATAAGTCTAATATTTGGCAGTCTTTTAGGAACAAGCAGATTTTTCCAAGGAATTGTGTATCCAAGCATCTTAAGGGGAATTAAAATCTGAAAATCTTTTCCAAATTGTGACCACTGAACATTAATATCTGATTTAACGAGATGTTACACTGTGTCTATTAGACAGTGATTTCTATGTAAGAAGCATCCAATGACATATCATATTAATACAAATGAGAAATTCCTTCACACTAGGAAATTGATACTTAGCATTCATACAGTCATTATAATGTTCACTTTACCTGAGAATTCTTATCTATAAGGGTATAAGAAAGGATGAAAAACATTTTATTGCTACCACTGAATTGCTGCTCTAAACCTTGGAACATTGTAGCAGATAAAAGATCTATAAATCAGTGGGAGTTTGTCTTCTCATTTACTACTTTAAGTGTTAAATAGTTGAGTAAAAATAGAAGTTCTTTACCTTTTATATTTTCATTTTCTTTTAAATGTTTCTGAGATTGTCTTTCTTCTGATTGAATATGATTTCTGTATCAGTCACTTTTCAATGATAACATAATTGAGGGTAAGGTTCCATTACAGGTTGTGAGATTTGTTGGTTACTCTGGCATAAAAAAAATAGCACACCTCCTGTAGATCGTTTCATTTCTGAATATTTTTTTATATTTACCTTTTCATAGTTTTCTAGTATCATTAATTGAGTATTTTGAGATGTGCAACTCTTTCAGTTTATCTTAGACAGGAATTAATTCCACCATACAGGAATTATTTTTTTATTATGTGAAGTCCCTCAAATCTGCAATGCGCACACCTACAACATTGGAGATAAAAAATGGCAATGTCTTTTACCCTTTTATACATCGGGGTGCTGAGTAACACTAGCTAGGGTTGTCACTTTTGCAGTGAGGCTCAGCCTGTGCTCCCTGCTTGTCTCTCAATTCTTCTGGAAGACTGGGAAGGATAGAAAATTTAGGAACATTCATCTTTACTTATGGCTTAAATAATAAATAGGCTCCAATTTTTTTAATTTAAATTTATTGGTATGTTTCAATGCTGTTAAGTAACTAATAGAGGGAATACACTGTAGATATCTGCAAGCATGCTAAGCATTTGAACAAGTGAGGTTGCACTTTACATCTCAGATGATGCTTCAAAAGTACCTCTAAAGAGAGGTGCTTTATGGTCACCCTCTTTTCTCACATATAACAGGTGTATAACTCCCACTCACTTCTAAGTTAAGCTACCGAGAAAAGTAAAGGATAATTTTTAATGGCAGAGGTCAACATTAAAAATTCATGGTTTTTTCTTCATATAGCTCAGAAAAAATATCTTCATTGCTATTTCATTTCTTGGATTTGTTCATTTCAGCTTTTATTTCCTGCAGACACTTGCTAGCCTTGTCACCCCTCTCTTCCCTGGGCTCTGGTTTTCCTCTTTGACCTCTAAGATCCAGGAATGACACAGAGTTTCCTTCCGTTTTCCAAGCGCTGTCAGATTCTCCAGTCACAATCTAAACACGGCAAAAGGGGACCATAACCTACCTCTTTCATGACTTTCCTTAAATCCTGAAATGCAAAATACAGGAAATATCCTTTTTATTCGTGTCTGCTATGATGCCAAGAAACTAACTGGCTACAATTGCCTTGAAAAGAATGGTGACGTACATAATCATTGGTCTGTTTTAACTTTCAAATGCTTCAGAACCATGAAAGTTTTATTTAGAATCAGCCTAAGCTAATTACTATCTTAAAATTGCAATCCAGCCTCTCCATCTCAACCTCTACCTTGACATATATTTGAAGTTTGATCCTGCTCTGAGGTTCTGTACGAGTGCATGGTGAGTCCTTTTGTGTCTATCTGTCCTCAATTAGTCATCACTGTGTTCTTGTGCCCAGGAATCAGTCATTGTCCAAAAACAACTTACAGGTGCAGGTCTGGTTTTCTATTTTCTCTGCTCAGCAGTACAGGGCTTTACAAACAAGATTTTTAAAGGCTCTGTGACATCCATCTCCCACTGATTTTGATGGGAGCAAAATGTCTAAATACCTTGCAAAATCTTGTTATAAATGACTGGCAAAATCCAATTTTCCAAAGTGACTTAAGCAGACTTAGGAACTGGGAACTCAGACACACAATTAGGTTTCTACTGCTCAACATCTGACCATTCATTGGCTTAGCTTAAACTTCAATCATTTCAGGCTAGACTAAACAACATTAACTTACATTTGCCACTGGCTAAGACTAAGTGCACAAACATTTAAAATTGCCCAGCTAATTCGGTGTGTCTTGTTAAATCATGGTAATATGAAACCATTCCTGGATTAATTTTGGTTTTGAAAATCAATGGGATATGGAACTCTGATAGAGCAGTGAGTTTCTATGGCAATATATTTTATGCTGCATCAGCTTTTTGACATTGACAGTCCCTGTCTTTGCTCCAACCCTTTGGCACAAGGTGGCAGAGTATCCCCTTTACTATGTTGTGACTTTTGTTCATATGAGGCAGCTGTGTTTGCACCAAGAGTTTGCAGCTTCTGCAACTCATCCCAAAATGTATTTTGTGTTATAACATTGTAGTCCATAATTAATTTGTACAAGTACATCACAGATACGTAAAGCTATTTCTATCCTGAATAACAACTAATGCATATATAAGCCAGCTTTACATTAACTGCAGTAGCAACAATGAAACTGTGGCAACATAATATTCACTGTGAGGCAACCACATCAATATTTACCCAGCTTCTGAAACAGATGAGTTTTGTTTTATAGTATGTAAAGTAAAAGCACTTCCCAAGACAGAAAGTTAAAAATTCATGTACAAATGCCAAAAATGGCCACACCAAAGATCCATGTAGTGTGACATCTTAGATGTACCCATGACTTGGAGCAGTGTCAGAGGAGGGTCAGTATGCTGTAGTGCCTTCTGTGGGATGCCGTTCCCCAGCAGCAGTCTGAGTGTCACAGGCTTTTAGTTCCAGATTTTCAGATTTTCATAGTCTTTGCAACATGTTTCTTACCGGAATTCACTGGGTCAGTTTTTGATCTAGTGTCACCTTTTGCATGCACACTGTCATGCAGCAATTGATTTAATGGCATTCTGTCTGGAAAAAAAAAATCTGACTTTGTTTATTTTGATCTGTCTAGAAACTATATTTTATATTCTTCTGCTCTTTAATAGTTTGATCGTAACTCTTTCCTCAAGGTCACAGAGGAAAACTGTAGTAGAGAAAGGTTTGAATCTATTTTCTTGATTTCTGTCTTGTGACACAGACACAGAACCTGCCTTCTCCTGTATATATCAATTTAAAATATTTGGAATTCAGATGAGTTTGCCTTACTGCATTTCTAATTTGAATCAAGCTGTCTGGCAGTGAATATTTCTTTGCTACTGCAGTATAGATAAAATATATTATTATGAAGGAAATGTTGCAGTGAAGGCACTTAAATGTTCCAGAACACCTCTCATGTACCAGGATCACAGGTGTTCCTGTTCAGCTTGTATATATGCTTTATGCATTTGTTTTTATTTTGTGTTATCTTCAAGTAAACACTTTATGTGGGCTTTATTTATAGACTATTAACTGGTTGCTATTTCTCCAGACAATAACCATGTCATATTGATTATCAGTAATATTAGCAGTTCACTCCTTTTCTTTTTTCTGGCATCTTCTGCTCTGACTGACTCTTATCTGCAAATTTAGCATCATTTCAAGGAGCCAACAGCTCCTTCCTCAGTACAGGACATTGGCCATTAAACTCTGTTCAAGTAACAATTGGATTTTCTAAGATGACTATTCCTACTTACTTTTGTCTCTTTATGTCACTATAGATTTTTTCTTGATTGATCAGCTGAGGTGACCTGTGAATTCAGAAATGCACACAATATGTTAGAAGGAAAATTGTTCTTCTATATGTGGCATAATTTCATAAATCACTGTCTTTTTATTATTTCTTGGTTTTCATCAACAGAAATAATTCTCATTGGTGGACAGTTTCTCTTGTAATGCAGTTTTACAGAAATTTATTTCTTAGCAATTGGTCTATAGTGATGTTGCTGCAGAAATAATTTCTCCATATATTTTATTGGCTTTTTTCTCTTAACTTTTAAGGAAGACAAACAACAGCAATAAATGTAATATTTTTGTTCGGTTATCTTTAAGATAATTATCATTAAGAGATAAGATATCATTCAAGAGCATTGTGGCAAATTTTGAGTAATTCCTAGCAATATTCCAAATGAGCATTTGTGATTTATTTCTGTGTAGAGGAATCATTAGTAATACTAGATATTAACAGCAAATATCAGACTCTTTATTACAAATGCTTTTTATACATTGCTTGTTAACGAGATAGGTTTGCTTACTTTTACAGTTTTTTAAACTGAATCTACTTTTTCATCCATTCATCCATCCTTGAGTTTTGACATCTACTGTCTTTCTATGAAGGCTTCAAGAAATGAGATGACCTTGCCAAAGATCAAGAGGTGTGTCTGGAAGAATTACATTATCTTGGAAGATGGATTTTTGTGATTACTGTGTAAAATAGTACTTGTTCTGTAGTGATTGATGACAACACTGTCAGTATTGACTGATCATTAGAAATATTTATATGGCAGATCCTTTAAGGTAGTGGAAGATAGGAAGGAAAGAATAAATACATATCAAGACAAGTTTCTATGTCTATGGAATCAGAGCTTGTAGTTCTCTGCAACACCTTTAATTATTTTCATATTTGTTTTGTTTCACAGACACAAATTTACTATAAATGCCTTCAAAATAGCTTGTAGACACCCCAAAATTTATAGTGCAGATAATGTCATTTACATATTTTGAAAGCAGTTAAGTTTAATATTTGTAGTTATAAATCCTTGCCTATAAAAATTATTTTAGGTAGGGAACATATTCATAACGATGTCCTAGAAATATAAATATATTGTTGCTCATTGTTTTCTCAAGATTTGTATCACAAATAGACCTTAAAAGAATATAGATATTTTTTATCTGTATTACAAACAGACTTTAAAAGAACTTACATATTTTGTCATTTGTGACCCTGGCATACTTTTAGACATTGGAGTTTTCTACTGCATTATTTACCATGCTGTGTTGATACATTAATGACTAAGTAACCTTTAGTAAATGATATGCTGATATTTCAACTATTTATAATAATTAAAAATAGATGTCATTAATGTGGTAATTTATATACAAGGAAACTGGCATTATTCACGGCTTTACCTTATTGCATATCTCTGTTAAAGAGAGGAATTCAGTAGTACTGCTCTTAATTTACTTAGGTGCAAGTGAAAGCAGAATCACTTGGCCAGCCTGCTGGTGTACATAGTAAATGAAGACAGGCATGCACACTCAAACACTCCCTATATATATATTTTTGTAAAAGTTCATGTATAGTATGACTAGAATGATAACAGCTTGACAGAGCACATTCAGTATATTTAGTTTATGAGTGATTGAATGAAAGCATGTTTAGTTGATTTAAGTTTCCTTTTCATCTCTTTCTGTTGCATTATGAAAAATTTTGCTTACACTGAAGGAAATTTTTGAATTATTTTGAGCAATGAAGCAGGTTGTTCAGCAAGATTGTGTAATTTCCATCCAAAAACTGTCTGTCCATTATCCTGGGCAGCTGACTGCATGTGACCCTATGTGAGCAGGAGGGTTGAACCATCCAAGCCCAGCTATTGTGTGGTTCTGTGCTTTTGTGGCACCAGTTCTGAAAAGCATCCATTTAAAATGTACGGAAATGTCTCCATGGAAAATGCAGTGTTACAGTTCTGATAATAGATTGCATGTAGAAAAAAATATGGAACAATTAAGTGCTCATTAAGATGTACTGATTTCATGGTTTTGATGCAGTGAAATAAAGAATTAGCCATGTTTTTCACGTTTTATCTCGGCATATTTGTGTATACCAGTGGTCACCAGAACAGGTATTTTAGCCTATGAGAGGAAAAATGCTAAAGCTGATTGCAGTACTTAACTAAATTTATCATTCCTTTCCTTGATCTTACATTTAATGGGTGTTAATTATTAGTTCCTTTTAATTATACTTTGTGGCCTTTGTCCTGGAGACTGTCCAAAGGGTAGATCATTATGGTATGCAATTTGGTGAAACAGTTTCCAGGCATTATGCCATCCTCAAGACCATGTGAAACAATTGTTATTAAAATTAAGAAAATATTGGTGTGCATGTTTAGATTATAAATAATGGGGGAGAAATGTTTGACATTATTCTATGGAGTGCTATTAATTTGATTTGGCTTTTACTGTAATTCTTAACCAATTCAAAATTAAGAGCATTGAGAACAGCAGTGTGTCAATTCTGTTGCTCCATTTGCTGACAGAAAGCACAATGGTTTCTTATCTTTCTCAATCTATTTTAAGTTCATGTGTAGGTGTAAAAAAATGTCTCACCCCACTGCTTTGGAAGCAGCTGTTAGGCAGGATTTGTCCTCAGAACAACATTACTTCTCAGCTGAGTGATTTAAACAGTCGAGGTGAAGTAAAGCTGGCACAGAGTCTCACACAGGCCAGTGACATCAGTGAGGGACGAGTGGTAAAGCCAAATTCTTGAGCTGCTGGATGGTGCTGAAATGCTTGGATAGCCACAGTCACTTGTGCCCAGCTACTGTGGCCACATTCTAACATTTGGTGTTGGAGGCCCCTTGCAGGTGCTATCAAATCTGCACAAAGGCAGTAAATGTATGTGTAGATACACCTAGATATAACATAAGTTAATTTATGCCTTTTGGAAACCTTTTATAATTTTACAACTATGCTTTCATAAGTGTTTTTAAATCTCGTTATTTGAAAAATCAGTCATGTAGAGAAAGAGAGAAACTGACTCAGAGATTGATCCCACAAAGACTTGCTGGACAAATAATTTTGATATCCTGGGTTGTTCCATTGCAAGCTTTGTGCAAATTTTGATGTAATGGGAAATGATTTACTACTTTTAATGTTAGTTTTGCTTATGTTAAAATGCATTCAACGTAGCCACTAGTTGAAACAAAACTATGCTTATGCTTGTGCAGTACTCCATTATACCACATCATAATCAATATATTAAAATGAGACAATTTGACCTAGTTGTATCATGGAAAAATATTTTACTTTGAATGCCAAAGATCTTGTTTCTAATTAATAAAGTCCCATTCCAATAAACTATAAAGTTATTAACCTAAAGCAAGCACTTCTGGTTCTCTCTGTGCAAGTCTGGGACTTACATGATTTAACAATCTTTTTCTTCTTTCTCACTGACCTTAGCTGAGATTTAAGAATGTAGCATTGCTTTTATGTTCAGAAAACAATCTTATCAAAGTATACGATATTTTTTCCTTCTAAAACAAAAGGCCTATATATGTAATAGGCCTTTAACATAGCAATCTTGAGCCTGAATTTAGCCATCAATGTTCATTGTGATTTGCCATTTGGTTACTCATGATTGCTTTTTGACAATTTTTTTATTTTATTTATTACACAATTATTATTTAAAAGTTAAAACTGCTCGGCTTATTCCTTTAGAACTTTTTCACTGAGTCTTCCCTCAGTGCTCTACTTTTTTGTACTGTTTTTAGACAAATTCTCAGATTTAGAAGCTGACTTTGTTCTCAAGGATTTCACCTGTTAGAAATTTATATGGATTTAAAAAGCAGTTAGACATGGTCTTAAACCATTCTTACTGAATTAAATACATATGGAGTGTCTCTGTTTACTTTTCTCTTTTAAAGAATCTCATCCATCATTTTACAATAACAAGCCCATGAGAAAAACAGCTCAGGGATAGTTTCTCAGTTACTGTTATTCTGTCCTTTGTTTTTTAGTGATCTAGACTTGTGTCTCATAGGTTCCTTTCTCTTTTGATTGTGACAACACCTCATGGTTATGCTTTATTTGTCTCTTTTTGACTACGCTATTTCCTGCTTCTCTGTTTTTGAATCTTCATGCGTAGTTTTTCAGGACAGTTTTCCCAGCAAATTTTAGCTGTAGTTAAAAAGTTATTCGCATTTTTTCACTCAGTTCAGTGGTAATCCATAAACATCACTTTGCACCCAATAAATTTCACAGTGAATATAATGTGGATTTAGATCCATGCTATTGAGTAGCATCTTTCTAAACTGAAAACCATCTAATCAGAGTTAGTGGTTTAGCGGTTTTGATATTACAAAGAACAGCTCATACAAACTCAGGTCATTGTCCTAAGGGTTCATGGTAGTTTAAAGTAATAGTTTTTGTTTAATTATAAGGATCCTTTCATGAACAGAATCTCATTTGTGTTAGCAGTCAAACGATTTTAATTTGGAGAAGTTCATTGCAAATAAGTTGTGTTCTCTTGATTTGGGTAATTATACTCACTTAGTACATTAATGGCGAGGACTGCTCAGGCTTTTTAAAATCCTTCCAGCTCTCTGTAGAACATTTATTGAAAGGAGTGGAGAGTATGCAGTTCTCTTTGATCACTTTAATGAACCTCAGTGTTTTTATTGTCTATTCACTTACATACAAAGCATAGTGCAACTGTGTATTAGCTACTAATTAGAGTTTTATTGAAGAAAAAATAACATAAAAGCAACCTAGGCCGTCATTAAGATTTTGAACAATATTGTTTCTAATGATTTTCAAACGGCAAAGCAAATCCTTTTTAATTACTTTTTAAAATGCATATGCTTTATTGCAGAGCTTTTGCTCTTTGTTGTTTTTATGTTTATGAGGACTCAAGTTTTATCAAAAAGGCAAGTTAGACCACAGCCATTGTCACAGCCTCTGCCAGCCCATGGGCAGCAACAGAAAGGAGATGATACTGTGAGAACAACATGAAATTTACATTTACATCAGTAAATGTAACAGTATTGTAATAAACCTCTCAGACAGTGAATGGCCAATGGCTACAAGTAAGGACCACAGCTACCGAATGATGTTACAATTCTATGGATCACATTTAGATAATTCTTTACTGCTTTTGTTCTGTATATTCATGGAATGCACATGAGATAAAATGCTCTCATTGTAATTCTGTTCCTGGTGCAGGTCCTTTATTTCCAGAAACGATTCAAGAGACAGCATAAGGAAGGAGATGGTATTCTTACTAGCGAAACTGTTTATGGTGAAGTTCAGTATGAGAAAAACTGCAAAATAATATTACAAAGGCATCTGACACAACCAGATATTCAGGAGGTGGGGAAAATAACTGAAAAGTAATCTTCAGTCAAAAGAATAAAGAGACAGAGGCATAGTTAAAAACATATACAAAACAGAAGTATGTGAAATAACTGCTTAGGCAGGGAAGTTTTTCCCAGAAGTACCTCACCTCTTTGGAAACCTGTTTGGAAACTTTAAGAAATAAGAATTGCCATAGGAATTGGCTTCATATATTAGAAAAAAATATGGAGGAAACCTAAATATCAATCTTTGGTGAGAATAAAGCCTGGAAAAGAGGACATAATTTTTGGATGATGAACAAAGCTTACTTTAATGCTTATCTTGGGCTTCAATTATAAATAAACATGTATTTATATATATTTTAATTCAAAATCTGAAGTCTTTCTTTTAAGAGAAGTGTTCCTGTTCCTTTAAGACATTCTTAACAGAATGGGAATTTTTATATGTATTCAAAATTAAAAGTGTCTGGTAAACAACCTTTGGTTACTTAGAAGAAGCTAATTGACAACTGGAGGGGAAAATTGAGAGTAATACTTAGGAACAGGAAAGAGGTGGGAAATTAGGATTGATTTTACACTTAGACTTTTGACTGAAACAAGCAGTGCAGTGGCTACTTCCCAGCTTCCTGCAGCCGGCAGTGAAGCAGATGCAGGGATGTGAGGAAGCCAAATGCTGTCAGTTGAGTGGCTGTGCCCCACAAACAAGGGATTTCAAAAATCTAAATAAAGCATATGTGTGATACAGAGATGTGATCCCTTTGTGTTGCTTATTGATATATTTCTTTTTCATTCATATCCACTGATAACTTCAGTACTTTCATTGGCAAGTGATCTGAATAAGCTGAGGGCACAGATTTTGATTGGATGTGTTACTCTGAGAAACAATTGTTTTGTTGTCTACCCTAATAGTAGGAATAAAGTCATAGTAGGAAAAATGTTCCAACTTAGTTTTGGTCAAGCAAAAACTTCTAATAAAGTTCTATTAATTACTATTGTTACTTTGGATTTTTTCCTTTTCACATATGAAGCTGCTTTGCTTTACTGACGACATCAGTTTATAAACTGATGTCATGTCAGCAGTTGTACCTGGAGGTTTTTGAAAGAGGGCATTAGAGGAGTGCTGGAAGTGACACTCTGCTCATTAACCCTGTGAGACTGCTGAATTGCAGAACAGATCGTCTGCTAGTCAAGCTCCTGCCTCACAGCTTTGAATTAGGGCCAAGTGATCGTACAGTTAGAGATTTTATATTGCCTCCTTTGGTCCCGCAATTGACTCCTCTGCATAAAATCAGAAATGTTGCAAGAACAATCCACTTCTTTGATCACTACATCTTTCTGTTCCCCTACAGAGCTCACTGTAATCAAGTTAAGATTTTCTCTGTCTCTGTTACTTATTACCATACTGGATTCAACAGAACACTTTCCATTGTCTTATGTGGATTTTGGATCGTGCAAATGGAAGTCAATGTGTTACCAGGAATGATAATACTGTCTATTGATATCTTGAAAGCTTTCCTAGAATTGCATTTACACCAAGCACATTTTTTTCTAAGGAAAATTGTTTTTCTATTAATTGATTTTAGTCTAATGCGTGTTTATTCCTAGAAACATTTGTGTGATGTGCTTCTGTCCACTCACAGGGGCCTGAGCAATGTCCAGTCCATATCCCTCCCAAGCTGACACATAAAAGCCATAGGGAAGATGAGAAGCTAGAAGAGGCAGGGGACAGCAGCAGCTGGAAGAGGGGATGAATTATGTCCCAGACTCGGAGCTAGCAGCACACTCTGGGCACAGCAGCAGTTGTGTGGGATCTGAGTGCTTTGTCTTCTCAGGCAATCCCAGCTCTCATCTGCTGCTGTCCTAAATTTCCCCAAGATTCACTGTAAAGTACTCAAAGGTATTCTGATGAACCCATAACAGGAGTGCATTCTCAGCTTAGGAAAATCTGCCCTCAAAAACCACCCCTGCTCTTAGCACATTGTTGATAAACAAAGTTGTTACTTTATCAGGTCTAGTATGCCAACATGGCATAATTCTGTCTAACCTTCAGAAACGAGAAAAGGTAGCAATTATACCCTTAAAAAGTCACTTTTGAATTGCCTAATTAATCATTCATTGCCCGTGGCACTAATAAGTCATTAGTTGTGTAGTGGCTCATTATAAGGTGCAATATGTAGAAGGGCTCATTTATGCAACTCCTTGCTGAATGTTGATTAGGTTATTTATAGATAATGCGTGCTTGTTATGATCAATTATGACTTACATCTCTGTGAATGTGTTTTTTAGTTGAAATACAGCAAGGCAAAGACTTATTTAAAACATCTGTACAGTTAAATATTGTAAAAAAGCCGTTCATACAATATCTCTTTCAATACTATATCCTCCAGAGAAAGGAATCTTTTGTCTTGCTACATTGAAATTTGTTCCCATTTGCTCTTTATTTTTATTTTTCAATTGCTATTCTGTCTTCTTGAGTTATTCATGCTTCCTGAAGGAACTCTGCAATATAGGAGCTAAAGTACAATGCATGTTGTAAACAGACTTTAATGCATGAATACAGTTAGGTAGCATTATTCCAGTTTTATTTGTTAATGTTCAAAAATACAATATGAAGTCAAAGTTACTGGATATATTAACTTGTGTTTTGAAAGTGCTGTCTGAATTTAAAAGAGGTATAATTACCCCAAAGAAAGAGGAGAGAAAAAAAAAATGATGGCAGAAATACTATGTGTCAGTGTTTGCCAATTAGTCACTGAAGTAATTTTCAATTTTTTCCATCTTTATTTTTGTCTCAGAAATAGAATTTACAATTAAACAATTAAAAACATACATTCCTCTATAAAATGACTGTAAGTAAAAGGTAAAAACCACCCCAACTCTTCTTTACCTTAAAAAACCTGCAGTAGACTTTATCCCAATACACATACATAGAAATCCTCTATCCCTACTGGATTAGATCATCTCTAAGGACAGCATTTTGCATCTCTAGAATAGTTGCTATGGCTTCAGCCAAAATCCCAGTCCTGTTAGCTAGCTGCAATGAAACCCTGTTTGATACATCCAGTCTCTTGTGGTTGAGTGACTCAGGCTGCCACATAGAGGAAAGAAGGGTTGGAAGGAGGGGGAGGAAGCAGAAATCTGAGGGAATTCCAGTTTTCATTCTGGAAAAAAAAAAATAAAAGGTATGAAAAGGCATGAAAGCAGTTTGCAAATTGAGAAAGTATCCAAGCCAGACAGAGGTAAAAGATACCAGTACAGAGTTGGTATGGAAAACATCTGAGCAGGAATACTGGTTATGGAGAGACCAAGGACAGTGTTTAATAAATCTAGGACTACTGCTTTTTGTTCAATCTTCCCTGTGCTCAGATCAGATCTGTGGTATCTTGAGAGATATGAGCCTCATAAGAGCCGTTTGGGGCTTGCTAACAAGAATCTGTCTTACAAAGGAGGAGGCGTTAATGGTATCCTTCTTTCAAAGGGTAAAATTTAGTCCATATCTATGAAAAGAATTCACAGATACAGCAGAACAGTGTATTAGATTTGAATGTTTGCTGTCCTAAGAGAGGTTTGCTAGGATGATATATAACTACGTAAAAAAGGGTTATGTTCTTAAATGCAGCTGACAGACTCTGGGGGTTCTTTGTCCCTTTTCCACTAAAGTGAGGGATAACAGTTTCAGAAATAAAAACAAGATGAGGTCCTGCCTTTTCTTCAGAAGTGCAACGTCCCACCATGGATACCTTTGAGAGACCACACCAGAAGAGTGAAAATTATCTTAGCAAAGAATAGTCACCCAAATAGTTCGAAAAGGCTGGGTAAGTGAGCCTAACAAGTATTGCAGAGGAGCAAATCCCACCCTGATAGCCGTGTTCTTCAAAGTGCCGTTTGTAACACCAGCATTACTTTACGGGAAGTTCCTGTATACCCTGGGACTCTGCTAATGCACATTCAAGGCAGCTGCTGACAGCTTGCTTTGATTGTCACGAAGGGTAAAAGGCCTCAGCTTCTGTGAATCAATACCTTACCATTTGTTCAGAGGCATCAAAGCCCTCCATGCCAGAGAGGAATTGGCTGGAAATGCTACCAAGAGGTTGCTGCAGCTGAGGGCCAGCAAGGCGTGAAAGACACACTTAAACCCACCCAATAAAACAGACTGCCTTAAGCATGGAAGAAACATTTAACAGCAAAGTAATCCAGGGAATGTAATCATGGCAATTAATCACGAGCCTATGATATATGTCTTAAAAGGACAATTGTATTAGGACCTGAGTTAGTTTCTGGGTTACTCCATAAAAGGGAAGATATAGTTTTGTTTTGATAATTTTGTAGTAGTCAGCCTCAATTCTTCTTTGTAGAAATGCACTTGTGAGCATTTTTATGTGAGTTAATAAAAGAATGAAAACTTCAATGGTCTGTGTATAAAATAACTAAATCAAAAGCGCTGTTTAAATATCAAAGGAAAAATATTTCCTACTCTAGTTAAATTAAACTCAATTGGAACCTATTCAGTCACCTTCATAACTATTTAAATGGTGATTGTGCAATACTTACATGATCAAAGTTAATGTAATATTTATGCAATCAAAGTTAATGTTAAAGACATATAATGATTTTACAAGATGAGCTGTGAATATAAATGAAAAATTAACATAATTATTAAAGATCATAATATTTGCATAGGGAAAAATATTTTTCAATAGTAATGGTTTGTCTCTTTATCTCTAAGAAGATTTCATATATTATTTATTTTATGAGAAAGATTTCATATGTTAGGTTGCGATTTGACTATTTTGACTGATTTTTTTTAATAGCAGCAGTAAAAAGGGTCTGGGTTTTTTTTAATAGAATGATAATTAAGTGGACAATTCTGTCTTCAGTGCTTTCTACTCAAACCTAGAGCCCAGTCCACCTGGGTCATTAAACTGAACAGGAACTAAACAGGCTTCTTATTTGTTCTCTTGCCTTCTAGATTTATATTCTGTATTGACGCATTTTATGAAGTTGCTTTATCTGAATGAAAAAAAAAATAAGCCAAAAAGCCTGAGGGAGCTGTATGCAACTTCCCCAGAGCCGAGGTTCTCTCCCTGTGCTGTGGGCAGACTCTTGCTCAGGTCCTGAGACAGCAGCCACCAAGGAGGGCTGAACTCATCCCATCAGGGCCAAGCATGAACGTCCCCTGTCACACAGCAAACAGGGAAGAGATGTCATTGTGCCCAGCTTGTCATGCCTGCAGAAGAGAGGAGGAATTTTTCATGTCATTTTCTTCTCTTGCACTCTCATGCCAAGGAAATATAATCAGGCTTTGCTTGGTTTTGAAAAGCAAGCTGGGGAGAAGCCATAGATGTGAAATCTCACTTAATGAAAAATTTGCAAAGATTTGCATGTATTCCAAACTTGCAAGTGCGATTTAGAATATCAGAAAAATAAGTGTTTGTGTTCCTTTGTAGGAAGCTCTCTGACTGTTTATACATTTTGAATTAGTGAATATAGAAGAACACTTTAAATTTTCCTCATTATTTCTATTAAATAGGCTGTAGCTGCTCTAATTGCCTTTTGGATTTGTCCCAAAAGACTTCTTAAACATCCCAAACATCCTCTACCAGTACTAGAATTATTTAGATCTGAGGTCTCTCAAAACCTCACCAAATATCAAAGAAAGAGATGTATGCCTGAGTTGATGGTAAACCTAACCATTCAGCACAAAGAGGACCTCTGCTCATGATTACGTGTCACAGACAGAAACAATTAGCTGTGAAATTTTTAATCAGGATTTGTGTAGAACTGAGGTGGCTTTGTGACTAAAATAACTGATGTGATTCAAAAGTAGTAGCCATTGAAATAGACTTTGTAATTCATGTTGGGATAATGAATTCTTATAAGCTGGGTTTCTATGATGTGGACCCATAATGTTGGCATATTTAAAGATACTTGATAATGATAAGGATGAAATGGGATTCTTAAATTCTGTAGAGTTGGTTAATGTGGCTTATACAACTGTGTAGGTAACACAGTGTTTTCTTATCATTTGTACCAATAATACTACCAGCAAACCTTCTGCATATGCATTTGTAATTCTACTTATGTATATTACAGTATTATACTAACAATTCTACTGTGCTCAGACAAGAGAAATAACAAGAGGCTGTTCTATAACTGTATAATTTATGAATACCATAGTTATTTCTGGAGATTATCGTTGTCCTCATGCAAATTTTTTATTTTGTGTCTACTTATAGTGTAACCTTTGAAATTAAATTGAAATTCTGGAGTGGCTTAAAACCTGACTATCATGTACCAGCTGTCTCAGTCAGCTGGCTCGTCAGTCAATACAGACTGCAAATCACAACTATATTTGATCTTGATTGGGAAGCTATTTTGGGAATTGTGCCGGTGAGCATTGAACGAGTTGTACTGAAGAGATCATACCCTTTGTAACTGGTGAAGACCACAGAAATAATCTCAGCTACACAAGGATGACTAATGTTCTAGTGTTTAAAAAGAAAAAAAAAGTGGCAGCCAAAAAGCTTTCAAGGAAATTCCTGTAGCCAACCTGCAACCTATTTTTTCTGCAAGCATTCTGTCTTTCTGATTTCCTTTTCCCTCCTCCCCCTCCTCACCTTATTTTTTAACTGCCTTTGCCCGATGTCTTGAAGCTCTTGCTTGGCCTGCCACTGTCCTAGAGCATGCCAAATGAACACTGTTTCCTTCCTTTTTAGCTGAAAATCTCTGTCAAAAAAAAATTATTTATTCTTAGGGAAATAATACATCACAAGCTGCTGCTGTCTATCGCATCACTGTAGGATTTTAATGTCACACTGGAAGCTTTGGGAGCTTTAGGTATTATTTCTTCCTTTTGACTCATTTATGAAGCATATAGTAAGATTAATTTATGTGCAGATTTCTAAGGTCTATTACCATAGACTAACTGATTTTTCCCAGAGAAAATATTTGGGGGAACTTCTTTTTGAATGAAGAGATAAATCATGCAAGTGTTTTTTTTATACATACATTCTCCCCTGTTAAATGGTTCAGTTTATACCTCAATGGCTAAACCACCCTTTTTCTACAATCATGGCAAGGACAGTCACTGTATCATAATGTATTTTGTTGCTGGACTGCTGTTTTAGCCCCCATAAACATTACAAATATCGCTGTGGCTCTAGGACTGCTCAGATGCACAGAGCCACCCAGACTCATTTATCCCCCAGCTGGTTCCCTCATGCTTTCAGCAGATTTTTCCAGTATGCACTTTCATGATTTCATCCATAACCTAAGGGTACATCCCATAAGTACCTGCCAACCTGCCTTGCTGTTTTCCTTCAAATCACAAATTCTGCCTTTCCTTTGCTGCAATGCTTACACAACCCCTGACAAAACTGTTGTCACTCACACTGACTCGGTGTGCCTTTGCAGTCTCTGTCTGCCTGCACTTGCTGAAGAGCTGTCTTAAATCTAAATTGCCTGCTGCTGTTCTGTTTGCACAGTCCCTAGTGCAGTGCACACAGGAACCCTGCCTCTGCTGCTTCGAGGTTTTATATCTACCATGAAAAACAATAATAAAATACCTAATACTTGGATTATCTCGGTAATAAGGAAAACAGAAGGAGGTATTATTGTAACACCATTTTCTTCTTAAATGCTATAATGGCTCTTTTCTGGGTTTGTTTGAAGGAAATCTCATTTTACCTTAAAGCAAATGAATTATTTTTCTTCAGAAGTTTGTCTATAGATAGGATTTACCACAAAAAAAATTTTTCTTAAATACTTCCATCTTCAGATTTTAATTCAAAATTTAGTGTAGTGCTTTAGGGGTATTGAAATATAATACATGGTCTTTGATCTTTGTTTTTTCTGGGACAAAAAACAAGGAGGAAAGAGGAAGAGCAGAATTCACTGTGGAGGTGTGCGTGTCTTCCTCGTTTCAAAAATATCATGCACTGAATCTCATTCCACATGTCTCTCAGAAAGCTGCTTGTTCATGGCACTTACCCAAGCTGCTTTCCTCATTGCTGAACTCGAAATGCTCTTGCACCCTGGCATGGTTTCAACTATGTCAGTTAAATCAGAAAGAGGGAGAGTCAGGCCAACAACAAGAACACCTTTCCTGGAGAGATATGATGTTGACCCAGAAATAACACTGAGCTGCCAGGACATCATTGCTACATTCAGTTCAGTTTTTAATAGAGGGAGAATGATCTAGAGGTAGCTGTGCACATTCAGTCATTGTTGTGTCTCCTGCTGTCATGGTGTGTGCTTACTAGAAGATTTAAATAAGGAAAAGGAAAAATAATGTGCAGTATATTAAATGTTCTGCTTGCTACGCTGAAAAATAGTAGACTGAAACATTTAATCACTGACAAGTATCATTCTTTTATTATTAATAATCCATATGGAAAGCAGACTGCTTGCAGTAGAATTTTTTCTGACTTTTTTTAACTATGCATTTTAATACATTTGGGTATGATAATAAAAATAATGCTTTGATCTGCAAAAATGCAAATATTGAAGCACATTATAGTCAAGGATTTTGCAGCAAAGGTTCAGAATAGATTCAAAAGGTAAAGGATATGCCTTTTTATTCAGGATTTACTTAAAATTCTTCTAGTTGGTAACAAATTTCTCTTGCGTGTTATTTTTTTACATTATTATTTTTACAGTTGTGTAAGGTGTAAACAGGCTTTTAACCATGTCTATTATTTACACATTATTATTATTAACACAGAAATTACTTCAAATCCTAAATGTAGTAAACATAAATGAGATAAGTAAGAACATTATTAAATTACCAAGGGTTCTTTTTGTTCTTTTGTACCACAATAGTATTAGGTAGTATTTCAAAAACATCTTTCTTTGGCCAAATTTTATTTTTAGCGATATCAGCTCAGTTCACAACCTTGCTCAAGATGCAAATGAAGAGGAAAAATTACAAAGCTGAAGCTCAACAGAGTTTAATGGGCTATTTTGGTATTTGTATCTCCTAAAAAGCCATCAACTCAAATTTTTATGCTAATCAAAAAGTGCATTTTCCATTTGTTAAATTATTAACCTACACTAAAATTACATTAAGTCAATTTAAATTTACAGCTTGAGTATCCATGTTGTCAGCAGTTAATGTAGAAAAAAATGAAACCATTAAGTTCTTATAGAAGTCTGAGTGAAAATCATTTATGTAAATACATAATGAAATATTCTTGTTCTTCTCAATGGCCAAAAGTGGAAAATGCAAAGTCCTTCTTTGCTATTCACAGAGTTTGTCACACAGTTAAGACAGTGTTTGTATGTTCAGATCATGTATGCAATAGTGTTCATTTTAATTTACACAACAAGGAAGGGAATTTCTTTAATTTTCCTTTTAAGTCTTTGATCGGACAGTGTGACACATTTTACTTCAATGTGCATAAATTGATAAACATGTTGCTCTGGGACTGTCATATCACCAGTTAAAATGAAACGTGTACCTGTTCTGTGTGGAGTTTAAGTTGAACCTGAACAGTAAGAATATATTTAACAGTCTGCTTCAATCGTTCTGTGTCATTATGTATTACTAAAGATCTCAGAATTTGTCAAATACATTCATTAAACATGACACTTGCAAGGATGGAGTAGGGTATTTCTTGTACTAGATTTCCATTGGGAGTAACATATTTCATGGTGAATTTTTCTTGATGAAGTGATAGCAGTGTTGAGCTATTTTTAAATATATTTCACATTTTTTACAGTGCTTATAATGATTGGAGACTAATGCAAATGTCACTCTCCATAAAACCAAAATTTTAATGAGAGGAAGTTAGCCTATTCAGAATTGTTAGCAATATAATTTTTAAAGTCTTTAAGATGTGATTCAAAAAATCTTTCATTAAGAGTCTATTTAATATACATAGCTCTAATCTTCCTACATTAGGTTTCTAAATTCTCTAAATATAGTCCCTAAAATATTTAGTATTTTACCTTCTTTGAAAAAAGAAATACAAAATAGACTTGTTTATGTAGGCTACATCTACAATATTTTTCTTTGCCTATATCAAAGTACATATGTCCACTACACATTATGTGTAATTAAAACAAATATTATTATATATTTTATAGGCTGTGCATATGTTGTGCCAAGTCCAATTTGCAAATTGCAAAATATTTTCACTGATATAATTTTTTTCTTAAGTGCTGGAGTATTCACAGTAAGACATTATTAGTGGGGAAAATGCACCAATGTACTGAAAGCTTGCTGCATAATCATTGAGAATTTTGTCATTTCAGAAATCACACCAAGCAGGGAGGGAGAAAATACACAGGTGGCTTCATGATGTTTTGTATTGGTTGTGTGGAACATAATAGTATTCAGGGTGTACAGCCTTCGAGAGATTGATTCTGTATGTCTGGCTGTCGTACTATGCATTACCACTTTTGTTGTCAGACCTTATCTGAGAGCAGGAAGATAAACGGGGCAAATAAGCATGAATGACGAGAGAAGAAAATTCCACAGGAATACTTCCAGCAGATAACAGATTGTCCCCAGAACCAGTGGGGACAATAGTGTACCAGGCTACGTTTGTGCAAAACCTGCATCTGTTTAACGTCCCCAAAATCTCCACACTTTCTGATAAGCATGCTGATTCTCCCTGGTAATCAATATACTATTGAGAAATAGCAGCCTAGCAAGGGAACATGACAATTCATGGCTGTTGCAGACTGTGAATCCTTCTATAATAGCTGATAATTCGGGGTGTCTGGAGACCAAGAATGATGTTTAACAAAATACACTAACTTTTTATGGCATTTTCCTATAGTACAGGCATCTCATATAGGAAGGAAAAAAAACCTAATTATTAATAGCTAATGATAAGAACTAATCACGTAATAATTAATTTTATTCCATTTCCCATGGTAATATCTCCAGCTCATTTATATTTGATTTACATGAAGTATAAATGAACCTTAAGGCTTGTATTAATTAAATAATATGAGGAACTTAAAAAATCAGAAAACACAAAGCTACATTATGATTACAAGAAATTACTTCATCTCAGTTTTTTTCTAATTCCTGTCATACTATTAGGTTTCTGTACATTTTGGGTTAGGACAAAAAAAGTGACAGGTACAAAAATACAAAATTTGGATCCTCTAATTCTTAATCTCCTGTTAAAGAAAGTTCAGCAGAATCTTCAGTTCTGGTGCTGGACAGGTTTTAAAATTATTGAACACTTTCATCTTAATACCCAGTGATATTTATATAATGGAAAATCTCTGTCTCTTCTTCTAGAATAGTGCCATCAGAAGGATTGTCATGCTGTCTTCCTCTCCAGGCCCTTCTTATACATAGAATATTTGCCTAGCAATTAGGATATCTTTTCTCAAATCTTTGCTTAGCCCAGGCAGGGAGAAGACCCCAGTGAAATCACCCCACATCTTATCTGGTCTCTACCCATTGGCCTAAAAGGCAATAGAAGCTGGCACACTTCCAATTTTCTTTCAAAATGCTATACATTTTATAGTTAAATAGATCTTTGCCATGTTTTAAAGATGATCCAACCCAGCAACACTTGTGAGATATCATCCAGTCTATATTTCCACAGGCTATTGTCAGATAATTTGGCATGAAGGTCATTAAAACAAGCCATGTGTATGGCTTGTAGTCACAGAAACATGGCTGCTTGGGAGTTTTCCTAGTAGATATTTAAGTGTCAGAGCTGGAACAGTGTTTTTAATGTATGCACTTTGCACTTTAATCTCAAAATGACATTTGTGTTCTAAGCTGCTGTGCAAATCCTAACCTTATAATGCTAATCTTAACCTGAATCAATTCTTCCATGTTACTGTAAGTTCTTAAGGTTTACAAAGAGCTAATAAAGGAAGTAACTGAAGTGCCAATAAATTAAAGCCTTGTTTGTTCTCTTTAAAGCCCATGATACTGTTAAAAATCTCCCTATGACAAAAGGAATTGTCAGTCTCAATTTGCAGTATTTTTTTTTCTCTTATAAACCATCATGCCTGCTCCTTCTGGATTTAGGTGTTTGCAACAGAGATACACAAAGGAAATCGCTCTGTTTAAAAATTCCTTTGTAGTGCTTTGTACAATTCATTTCTCCCTAGAATAAGACAAGATTCCTGACAGTTGTCACCTCAGAAATAAAGCAGAACTTCCACAATATTTCTTATTGCTCTTGAAGACGAAGCACACACAACCAAAGTTCTTGAAGCATTCCTGGAATCAAGATTTCAGAAAATTGTTTTCAGTCTTCATCAACCTTTTTAGGTGACTTAAAATTATTCTGAAAATGAAAAGTGTATTGACTGTTCCACCTGAACTCAACTGCTATGAAAAACAAATTATCTGTTTGAATATGGGCACATTTTAAGGGGAGAAAAATCTAATTTGAATTACGGGGAGAGGGTTATGTCAACATTATAGTCGAAACAAGTTAACACTAAGAAGAAGCACAAATAACCAGTGACTATCTAATATTTTTTAAAATTCTGTAAAGAAGTTTACACCTGAGCAAAATTTTTGCTAAGTTAATGATAGTTTTGATTCGAAGTGTGCAGCCACTTATGCCACAAGCATATGGTGTCGTATTTCTAGAAGAAGCTTCTTGCAAACATCATTTTGTAAGATTCCGTCTGTGTTTGTAATATTAAAAATTACATGCTGTAACCATTCTGTGACCCTAAACTTTAAAGTTGTGGGGCAGCTCAAATTCACACAAATAAATTTTTCTTCTCTTATGGAGTGGTGGGAAGAACGTGTGGAACACAGTATTCCCTGCACTGTCAGCTGGCACTCTGTGGGACTCCTTCTGCTGGCACAGCCCACAGCTGAGCCAAGAACGATGGTGACATCTGGACACCACGCAGTCTGGGACAGCTTCACCAGGGCCACCTCAGGGCCCTCTTTTACACAGTAGTAGAGATGTCACTCTGAGGCAAATTTTGTCCTCAAGCTATGCAACAGTAAATCTCTTTTCATTTGGAAATCGTGATGCAATATATTTAAAACCTGCACTCCTACATCCCAACACAGACATGGCACTAGAGTATTCTGGTAACATAAATGTCTAATAAATTAGAAGGGAAGGTGCTCAAACTCTTTAATTTTACAGTCAAAACACCATCATAAAAAAATTCTCATAGCCATCCAGTCCTAAAACCTATTAGACTCAGGATTACATCACCAGACTTTGCACTATTTATCTACATTATTCTTTTTTTCAATGAAAATTGTTTGCAAAATGGAGTAATGAATTCTAAGTCTTCCATGCATTGAAGTTTTAATAAAGAATTAGATATAACCATGAACAGTATATATTTCTAGTTTTTAATTTTAAACTGAAGTTGACTTTGCCAGTTGTCACTCAGTTAAAATAAATACTCTTAAGCCCTAAAAATCCCACAGAGCTCAACAGAGAGCTGGCATGGCTTACATTGGCTAAGTAAGGTCTATAGTGAAACAAATCTGTTCTAAGTTTTACAAATATATAAGAGATAATTTCAAAGTCTTGCACACTTATTTTCTTCTCTAAACTAGCCTGTGAGATCACAGTTTATGTGAGATCATAAATTTACCAGTCATTCTGACAGTAGCATTTTTCTCCTGAAGCAGATAATTGCTGCTGAGTGTATTAATTTTTTTGCTTCCTACTTCGAAGAGATGGCATAAGTATATGAAATAAAGAAATCAACTATCTTTGGGGTAGGTTCTTATTTCTTTTCCACTGGTTTTCAATGCTCAGATTTTTCTACATGAAAATTTTAAACAAAACACTGGAATATTTCCCAAAACTTAATTTCAGCTTGTGCTATTGGCAATCTGCTGTGTTTTGGCGAGTTGCATAAGTCATATGGCACTGTTTATGTTAAGTCATATAGATTTCTTGGAATCAGGGAACATAAAACAGGACTGCATAACTATCTACAAGCTTGTTGTCATTATTTGTGATTACATCAGAAATTAAGCTTAACTAGAAGTAAATAAGGAATAAAATTGAGAATATAAAAACGGCATTAACTTCAGTGATGCATATATGTTAAATCATTAATCTCAATAAGGTTAGTATCCTAAATGAGCGTATTCATGTCCATCTACATATAAAATCTGAACAACATGATACATTGTCTAGATTATTATGGTTGTAAAACGTTACTGTTATTGGCAATAGTTATCATTCAACATATTTAATTATAAATATTTCATATTTATATATTGTGGTTTCTTGTAATTTAATTTTGCAGATATGGCTACTTGTACCTAACGTCTTCTTTCCACTTGTAGCTTCTTCCTTTAAGTATGGTAATTTCTCTAAAACACAGGGGGTTTTTACTCCTAAAATTAATTTGAAAAACTTTATACTCAAAAAAAAGGTGCTCAGAAATATGTTCTTAACTAGGAAATCGTGCCAATGGAAACAAAAGTTGGCTTAGGTTAATAGTCTCTGGCTGCTACATTAATGCTGAGGCAGAGCCAAGACATTTATTTTCAAAGTTGAAAACATTGATCTTATGACAGTGCTCTATTATGATGACTTCATTCCTATAATGTCAAGAAATTGATGAAGAGGTAACCATTTTATCAGATAAATTGTGCTGCAAGAGAGTGACAGATGTTCGGTCTAATCGTATTCATTTGCTTCATCCTAAATTGACCTTATTTATCCAATCAGGTGCTAGATTAAATTTTCAAGTAAGTCACACTATTTGCAAATGGGACTCTTAATCATAATGTTAAGAGCAAGAAAAATGATAGTGGAACAAAAGATGAAAATGTTGGTCATCTCTTTCCTATTATAAAGGCATTTGTTCTTATTGCTGCATTATAAAATAACTGTTTTATGTTTAGGGTTCATTTTATGTGCAATATGTAATTTATATCTAACTTCCACAACTACACTGAATGTATCAATTTTCTGTGCATCAATGGAGCAGTCAAAAATATCAATATGGTAATTAGAGAAACAGCTTATCTTAGATGAACTGTTGGTTTAGACCATTAACTTACATGACATGACATTATAAAATTATACAGTCAACAAATAGTTTAATGTTGCAAAATGTTCCAGAGCTTACCAGTACCGTACAAGCTAGAAACTGAGGTTATTCAGAAAGGCAAAATATACCTGTCCCAATTAATTTTTCTTGACTGCTAGTCCTTTAATTTTTGTGAAAGAAATATTATTTTTTAACAAAGATAGGTTTTACCCAAGTCCAATTTTTTCATTTTCCAATAATATTCAGTTTTAACTTTGAATCTTTTCTTACAGCCATGGCACCATGGTGCCCTAAAAGTAGGGGCTGCTTGTTTACAGTCCCACTAAGGCCGAAGGAGAAAGACTGGCTCCACAGTGCAAATGAATAGACAGCCAGTAAAATTGTTCTCCATCTTGCTCAGAAGTCTATGTCTACCTATAGAGTCTGTCTTCTTAAATGAAGCACCTAAAATAGAATTACTTAAGGCTTGTTTTTCACATATTTGAATTTCAAAGTTTTTTCCTCAAATGGCCACTTCACTGTAGAAACTTTAGATCCTACAATAAAATTAGGATTTGGCAATGCTCCCAACAGCCCATACCAGGTTTTAACTTCAGAGGTGATGCTGTTAAGAAAACTTTGTAAAGTATAGATGTTGCAATATTTTTTCCCTTTTATTCCCTTAGGGAGAAGAGTTAATCTAATACACTGAAATTTTAAAATCACATTACATTGTCAGAAGTACGTTTCTATATCCTCAAGGCATTCTTAGTGATATGTTAAATTCACTGTGAAGTTTAACATTTAGCCACTTGTTCTACATGATAAACAGACATGGAAAGTGTCATCAGGTCCTCAGAAACAGCACATTTCGAAAAGTACATTTTGAGTTTCTTTACTAAGCAGGCTAAAGAAACTAATCAATTTTTTTGTTCTTGGGTCACTTAAAGCTATGGATTTTATGAAGCTCTAAGAGCCTGTTTTGCTTTATTTGTATGGGGATGCTTTAAATCAATATTTATCTTTTAACTCTTTGAGTTGCAATTTCTGTAATGCAAGTTTCAGTTCAAGAAATGTAATGGTTTTACTTTCTAATAAAGAAAGAAAAGAATTGATTTAAATAAAAATAAAAATATAACAAACATAAAGCATGCAAAGTAAAAATAAGTAGCAGGAGAAAATCTCCAGAAAAAATAGTTTAAAATAGTTTAAAATAGTGCTTTCTGTACTATTGTTATACTTTTTAGTACCATTTTAGTCCAGTTAAAAGAGAACAGTATGAAACCCTCCTTCTTTAGACCTCAAGTAGAGTTTAGTTACTAAGTGCTATAAAGACTGAATATAAAGATTGATCAGAAGGCAAAGATGTTGGAAACATAGGTCTTTGGCGATTAAATAACAAAGACGAAAGAAGTTGCAAGCTGGAGGTTCTCATTCCTTTAAAAATTTAGGGATCACTGCATGTTAAAGCTGAGGTGAGGTCTCCATATTATCTCAGCAGCAAGAATGGGGGCAGCTTCTGGAGGCACCAGAACATCTGGAAGGATTTTTGTTGCTCAGGACTCGTGCTGTTGTCCTGCTGCTGGCTGACTCCTTTCTCTGAGGGCAGCTGAGGGACACCTGTGACCTGCTCTCTGTAACTCCCTTCATCCCCTGCTGCTGCTATAAACTGGATTTCATTAACACCTCTGTCTCTAGCATCCCTAGTGCAGTGTGTAGCAGCTGCAGCACCACACCTACTGAACTAAGAACTTCTCCAAAGAGAAATAGGAACTTGCAGGTATCCTCACAGAGCATTCTCCACTTTTTAGCACATTCAGATTAATTTACTATTATTTCAGCAATGCAAAGATTACACAAGTTGACTCCTGCAATACTAATAAAAAATACATTAACTACAGTCTATTTCTCAAAGTTAAAGCAGGATGTATTTGAATATCATCTGTTTCTATTTGATATAGTAATTTGGGATTTAGCAGTGATTTGATCACAAGAAAACTTTGGAGGTTCTACAAGAAAAAATAGTTCTTTAAAAAAAGAACAAATAAAGCCACTGTAGATACTGAGAGTGCTGTGAAAATGGGCACTCATCTGGATTACTATGTAATCCAGATCTAAAGAAAAAAACACTCTGCTAGAAAAAAGGGAAAAATTAAGGTAAAAATACTACTATGGCTTAGGTTTAAATTAATTTTTCATAGCACATGATTATACTCGAAAATCTGATCCTCTTCTATTAGGAAAATTAGTATGTGATTGATGGAAAGTGAACATTTTAATATACACCCCAGATCTTCGCAATATACTTTTCTGGGTTCTCAGAATTATCTTCTGCCCCAAAGCATATTTATCCATCATTCAATGTTGATGTAAAAATGGCTGGTTTCCACAGAGGACCTGGCTGGTTTCTGAGGCCCTGGAATGACATGGTAAGAGTATTTTATTAAATAAAACTTGTTACAAGTTAATCAATCTGAATAATTTAGGTCTTCATTCTAAAAGGAATACTGTAACACCTTGCACAGACAGTGTAAATTATTATCTATTCACAGGTTTCAAAGTCACCTATGTTTATCACAAAGCATCATCAACTTAGCAATTAAACCTCAAAAAGTTAATAGAAAATAATATGCTGAAAATCACTCCTATAGCATAATATCTGGACACACTGGGGGAACAATAGTGTAAAGAAAAATCATAAAATATTGAAGGAAATATTTCTTATTATTGTGATTTTACCAATGTCTCAGTTTTGAGTCCTTTATAGGAAAGAAGTCCTGGAATTTTGTTTGTCTATTCCTTTTCCAGAGTTTTCTAACTCCTTACATGGTAGTAATAATATCTATCTCCCTAGACAGCTAGTTTGGATGAAGATCTAGTGAACACTGTACACAGGGTTTTGTACAGTGTACACTACAAAGCTCTTAGCAAGCTACCTCTGGAGTTCCAGGAAAACAATCTGAATTCCACAGTTCTACCACAATATGCAGTATTGAGGTCAAGAAGAACTCATGTCCTAGGATCAGGAAGAAACACTGCAGGCTAAACTCCATTTCTTTACACAGTCAAGAAAAAATCTCCAATTTCATAGTGATTTTCAGAGGGATTTAAAAATAAAAAAAAAATGCCGATAAGTTAATAAAAAGGAGTTGAATAAGAGAGAAAAACCTTCTGGAGGAAAGACAAGTGCATTTTAAAACAGTAGCAAAAGAAAAGAGTAAAAAAGAGTGATAATATGAGGGCCAGAGAGGACTGGAGAAATCTAAGAGATGGCAGATAATGGAAAACAGAAGTGAATAACAAAACCAGGAAAATGTATCTTGTCAACAACGACAAAAAGATATTTCTCCAGTTATTGTATCTGCATACACCTGTAGAAAAAAAGTTCTTATTTTTCTGGTAGATAATGGGAACACAGAGTAACTAAACTCCTCTCAGTTCAGCTTCCTTTATGAGCTGCAGAGCATTTAGTGCACCGTGGCTCCCTGGCTGCAGTTCTTATGTGTTAGGGCACTGATTAAAGCAATGAAATTTAGCAAATGCCCAGAGGGAACCTGCAAAAGACCGAGTGACTGAAACCTTCTTTCCCAAGCCTTATCCAGTGTTTAATCACAGATCTATTATTCCTTTTTTTTAAACTAAGGCGCTTTTTTTTTTTTTCTACTACAATTAATGAATTTCTAAGTGCTTTACTGATTCCTATAATAAACCATGCAGTCATTTTGCAAGTGTGGTTGGGAACCAACGTATTAAAGCATTGTCTGAGGAAAGAGAAATTGTTCCTGATACTTTTTTATACCAGAAGGGAATTTTATTACCCCATATTTCAGCTAACAAATCTTACCAAAATTTAGAGATTCTTTACATGGCATTTAATTTAAATTGAAATTATTTTCATGTAAAGAAATTATTTATCTACATTCAAAAGCAAAAATAGTTATTTTAAGATATAAATAGTATTTGCAAATAATTCAGCAAGGTAATAATAGTTGGTATTAACTGAATAAGTGAAAAGAAGGAGTACTTTCAGGTCTGTAATTTTATTCTGTAATTATGTTATAAACGATCTTTAATTTCTCTCTAAAATCTTTCTACATACCTTATTTTCTCAAGATTGCATCCTATTTATAAACCAAATCCAACCACTAATAGTGTTCATTTTTTTTTGAAAATAGCTTAATTTTACAGCCTTCACCATTTCCTGATGTGATGTGTTAATAATATTCTTCAAAGTTTCAGCTGCAACTCTGCATAATCCTTTTCAAAACATCGAAGAAGTAACCAGTTAATTATTTGGAAATTAGTTCTATGTGTAGCAGGTACAAAACATTAGCAGTTTGCTCTGTAAGAGGAACGCTTTTAATTCTTTTATATTCATTAGCATTTCAAAACCAAGTGAACCTTTGATATCTTTTCCCCTCTTCCTCCTCTTTCCAGTAACTTGTTGGTATGACACACTTTCTAAAAGGATGCAGAGTGCTTGACTAAGAGATTTCTTCAGAGTATGGCTGTCTCTCCTGAGTGCTGTTGTCTCACCCTTTTGAAAGGCTGACCCTAAATCAAGAGGCAATAAAGGAGGACCCAAAATTGCAGAAGAAGCAAGTTTCAAATGGTAACATGGAGTTTTTTTCCCCTAGCTGGTGTGGAATGTAGAGGGGTGATGGTGAGAAAGAGGTTGGGATGGTAAAAGGCAGGGATGGAAGGACAAGAACAGTTTGCACAAGATAAGGCAATGCATCCAGTTTTAAAACACGATGATACAAGAACCCAAGTCCTTCTCTCTAGAGAAATAAATAATTCAGCTGGAGGGAAATTTTAAAGCAGTTTTTCTTTTTAACTAAAATGTCGAGCTTCCTTGCTGCACTCGCTTTAAATTCCCGTTGTAATGATTTGGCATTAAAAAAGAGTGGTGTCCTGGCAATTTTTCCTCAAAAGCAACAAATAGCAAAAGACACCTTGTATGAGTGAACAGAAGCACAAAATAGCAAAACACTTTGTGATATTTTCTGAAAAAATACTGCAAATATTGCCATTTAAAAAGACAGGAACCCTCACCTGTCTTTAAGTTCAAAGCCAGTTATATGCATTATTACTTTAATATCCAGCTGTTTTCTGTTTTAATCGGATTTTGATGTTTTGATGCAATCTCTTTAGTGAAAGTCTGGAGAATTAAAATCTGACACTGAGCTGCTCAAAACCTCAACCTAGCTGCTTGCCAGAAGAGTGACTAGAAACTTACTCAAGATTTTAATTTTGAGTTTTGCCTATCATAAAAATAATTTTGTTGTTTCATGTTTTATATATTTGAGGTTTGTAGAAATTCTGAAAACTCAATTTTACAGAGTATTTTTCCACTGAAAAGATGTCACAGTGAATTTTAATAGCAAAATATATTAATTTTTTTTTCATAAACTCATATGACATGCTGTTCTTGAGCTTCAAAAGGGAACTACCTGTTCTTGGCTTCAGCTGATCTTGATAAAAGACAATCTTTGAAATACAATAGACATTATCCTGAAAAATTATAAATGAACATATTTTCCCTTTTCTTTATCCTATGTATCGAATAAGCTGGTATAAAAATATAGGTATTGTGTTACACTTTGAATTTAACAGTGAACAAAAAAAGGCAATGAATTTGGAAGTTGAGCCTTCCTCAAGTTCCATTGGCTTGATAACAGAAGAGGTCTGCTTTTAAAGACAGTTGGGCATACACCATTGTTCGCAACGAATTTAGGATTCTGCTTTGTGACAGGTACTACCCTTAAGGTTGACAAAGACTGCAATTGCAAAGGACCCACATAAGAGTTTAAAAATTGTAGATATTTAGCTTAGTAAGAAGTATCTGATTAGTGAAATTAGTGAACGAGTGAGGAGCTACATTTAAAAATCAAGTTGTGTCAGTAAATGATTTTTTATTAATGGAAATTCTAAATCTGTATGGTTTTGTGCTGACCTTTTTATGAGATATCATATGTTCAGTAATAAGGTGTCCAGTAGTATAGAATCTTTATTTAAGAATCCTAAGTATTCAACAGATTAATTAATGTCATATCTTGACACCACAAAACTGAAAATTCTGAACAGAAAAGCAGAAATCTAGTAAATTCTAAACATTTCATTTGACTCAACATGGGAATGGAGCTTCAAATCCTTTATGTGATCCCTCTTGAATTTGAACATCCCTAAAAAGAGAATAATTCTCATTTTCCTTCAACTTCCTATACAGAAATATGGAAGTTGATTCCTCTTAAATATTTCCAGTGCTAATAAACTCTGAACAACTTTCCTGCCTCTTTTTATGATTTACTTAATTTATTATCTTGAAAATTGTCCTCAAAGAAAACTGATATTTATTTATTCTCTTACACTTTATTTACTAAAATACAATTCTTAACAGCATCTCTTCTAGCCATGCTCTGTATAATTGTGCATTTCGAAAAGATTTTATGTACTGTGTTTCAGAACTCAAGCACATAAATAGACAAGGGTTTTCCTAATGAATATCACAGGTATGGAAATCCCTCTCACTTTTGCTCTTTGTGTCCTTATGGCTGCTAGGAAGACTGACAGCATTATTCAGTTCCAGTTTCAATGGCAGTATTATTTTTCTGCTTGTGGATTCTTAAAATACTTTTATAGCACTGAAGAAATGTTAGCAGCATTCTTGCTGTATGATGAGCCAGCACACACAGCTTGTCAAATAGTCATGAATGTAGTGTCTAGTACAGCACTTTCTAAATTGCAGTAATTAATTTTTCACTTAAATTCAGTTACATTACAGTTACATCACTGTTGCTGTCACAGTTACCTTCTATAGCTTCCTTTTATTCCATTTATCATGAGGACAGCCAAGGATCCTTTTGCAGAATACTGTATTGGGCCCTTTGTGATAAGGACAATTTAACATGCTTCTCAACACCATGTAAGAACTCATTCTTCAGTATTTTGGCTGCTAGGAAAATATTTGTATATGAGACAAATTTCTTGTCTACATTGTCTCCATAAAAATTAAAAAATTATAAAAATATATAAAAAATTACAGCATCTGTTTATGACTGTTCTCCGAACAAAACAGCAAAACAACAAAACCCAAACTGCATGCTGTATTAGGTTTTTAAAGGACAGTTCTTGCTCTGTCCTTGCTCAAATAACAGCCTTGCATGACAGCAAAATCACAGCAGCCAGTCTGTAAGCAAGAGCTTAATAATGTGTATTGTCCTGTGGTTTCTAATCTGTCGTGGTTCAGATTAGTTTTAACAACATATCAAAGTAAATTACAATAGCATTCATAGGAATGTGTTTTTTTTAATTTGTTTGCGTGCTGTTAAAATGCTTTAATTGATTTCAGAAATCTGTTGACAGAAATTAACTCAATTTGTTATGATACTTCTAAGAATAGACTGAATTACCGTGTATGTTTCTATAGTTAAGCACAGGATGGTTCATAGTGAATACCTGGAACACTTATTTTGCAGCTTACTAGCCAAAAGCATTGTATTGCAGACACACACACACATTGTTTGTGCACCTTAGAGGGTTGAATGTATTATGAATTAATAAAGAACTGTGAAGACATATTTTATATTGAAATGCCAAACAATTTCTGGAAAACTGCAAAATATAAACCAAAACCTATAATGAAAGCTCCAGTCTAACTCGCAGTTTCTACTCCAGTCTAATTGTAGCATAATTTAAACAGAAAACTGCTGCAGTGCATTCAGTGGAATTTCCATTGGAACTCTGCTGTGACTGGAGGTTTATCTAATCAGTGACTTCCCAGACAGTGCCTGCTGTAGTGTCCCAAGTTAACAGCTTTGAAAAGAAACCCAGCAACAAAAGATTCTCACTTGTACTGCGCATCTGTGGTAAAAGTTGCGCTGGGACTTCCCTAGGCTATAAATATAACTAGAGGATGGCTGGGGATGGCAGAATGCCAGTAAATTTTGCTTCCCTAGTCTAAGAGTACTGGGATGTGCCATGATGATAATTGAACTAGTACTATGAAGGAACCTTACAGACTTTCAGTATACCTAAATAGAACTCATTCACATCCAAATTAATAACACCAAGCAAAATATTTCTAAGAAAAATGCAAATTCACTTAAGACCTAAGGTTATTTTTGCATTTCTTGAGGTTAGATATTTCTCTTCCAACAGAAACTGCTGCTAAGCTGCTTATTTTTAAAGCAAAAAATGGGAAAGCTTTTGAAAAACATGAAAACACTATTCTTCAAAAGCATGCTTGTTTTCCCCAGAAAATAGGAAAATATGAGCCACTCTCCCTTTCCTCCAGCCAAAAGCCTGCAGCTGTTTTAACATGGTGCTGTGCACTCTGACACTCTTTTGGTCTGTGTGCAGGGTGGGCAAATGTGATATGACCCTCCCAGCGACAGAGAAATTTTTTGGGTTAAAAGGGACCTTAAAGATCATCTAATTCCAACATCTTCCACTAGACCAGGATGCTCAGAGCTCCATCCAGCCTGGCCTTGAACACTGCCAGGGATGGGACTGCCAACATCTCCGGGCAACCTGTTCCAGTGCCTCACTATCCTCACAGCAAAGAATTACTCCCAAGCATCCAGTCTAAAACGACCCTCTATCATTTTAAAGTCATTCTCCCTTGTCCTGTATAAAGTCCATCTCCAGCTTTCTTTTAGGTCCCATTTAGGAACCAAAAGCCCTAGAACTTTCCCTTCTCCAACGTGAGCAACCCCAACTCTCTCAGCATGTCTTCATAGGAGAAGGGCTCCAGCCCTCTGAGCATCTTCATGACTCTCTTTTGGCCTCGATCTGACAGATCCACATCCTTCTGAGGCTGGGGTCCACAAAACTGGATGCAGTTCTCCAGGTTGATACTGCCCAAGGAACAGCTGGCTGGCACAGGATATGACTGAAAAGTTGGTGGAAAAGTAATTCTAAGTAGAATTGCAGATCAGCTCGGCTAAAGCCCTAGACCTCAGGAATGGAGAAAGAATCCCACTGAGCTTCAGAGTTATCAGTTTCAGAACCTATTCTGTCACCTATTTCTGGAAGGCAGTTTCCAAGGGTGAATTGAAGGGAGGAAAGTAACAGCATTGCAAAACAGTCAATCCCAAATCTGTCTTCCCAGGATAGATGTAGAGGAATAGAAAGCTGCCAGGCTCAGAGCTCACCTGCTCCAGGATGTAAATAGCTGCAACATCCGTGCTGAGATTTGGGCTGATTGCTGGGCACACAGCAGTCTGCAGCTCACTGAGCCATACACTGAGCTCAAGGCTTTAATGTATGGTGTATACAGAGCTGTCAGCTTCCTCTTCAGGGAAGTTATGGAGGTGAGTCTTTAAAAATGGGTAGAGAAGTCTTCTGAATTTAATGAAATAAATAAATATAAGGAAGACACCCTGTGAGGGTAAGCACTGCTAGCAGAATAAGCCACTGTAATTTTCAACATGAAATTGAACATGGCATCCTTTTTAATAGCTTGAGCATGAGAAGACTGGGGGTGAGTGCAGGGAGGCTGGTATGTTACCTGAAGACTGATGATACACTCTGAAGGTCTTCAGAAAGGTTGAATGGTTCCATGAGACTATTTTTGCCACTTCATGGTCTTCAGATTCCTTTTACAGTCATCAAAATATTCTGAAGTATGCTGTATTTAGAGAAACAGAGGCTGTTTCAAAGGGACTAATTATCAAATATGCTGTTTTCCCTGAAGCCTGTTTCAGTTCATGATACTCTTTGGGGACCAGGAGAACCTACACGTGAGGTTTAAATATAACTGCAGCCACATTCTGCAGGTTCTTCTTTGGGGAGTGAATGAAACTGCTTGAGAGAGGCAGGTGTATTCTCTTAGGACCAAACAGAGCATTTGAAGGGGAATCAGTACTTCTGCTGTCCTCTAAGTGAATTGCAGCCCAGTTTCTTTGGGGTTAATGCTATTTTAGACAGAGGAGCTGAGAAAAAAAAGATATTTAAACATTTGTGAAAAGGCTTTATAGGAGAAGTATTCTTTGTCATATTTTATTTTGGTCACTAAAACTGTGAATTTCAGGAAAATTAAAACAACACTTGAGACATTTATCCACACCATCTTATTGAGAGTTTAAGCAGCTTTGGAATCAAGGTTACATAGATACAAGGCAAGCAATGGCTCCAGGACATCCTTTTATCAACTATAATGATATCTGAAGAGATAGGGAAAAAAGAAAATACGATAATGATGGACCCAACTTCACCATTTTCTTCAAGTTATTCTAGTTTCTTCATAGGTTATCAGTTTCCAAACTAAAGCTGAATTCTTCTATGTAAAATGTATTGGTGTTAAATATCTTAATGGAGAAAATAGGAGTCTGGTTTCTAGTCATGTGTAGAAGACGGAGGAGAAACGGAATAAAATCTGTTCCTTTCAGCATGGTATCCAGCTCATTGCTGTGCCTCACACTCTTTATCATGCTCAAGTTTCTACAAGGCAATTAAGAAATTATTATCAAAAAGAATCATGTGCTGAAGCCATGTTGTTTGGATGTTCAGAACCCAGCTTTATAATTAAATACTGCTTTCACATTATCTATGCACTGTCCATTCTGCAAAGGCAAACAACTTAGAACAATTATAGCAAAATGTTTAAATGGGTTATGTGAAAGTTCAAATGGATTCTAAAAAAGCAACTTGGAATCATATTTGGGTTTTTTTGTGTTTTTCTTACTCTAATGCTTAAGACACCTGCATATTATTTTGTGATTTTAAGTTTTATAGGACAAAAGATAAATTCATCTCAAACTGCAAAGTAATTTGCGTTTAATATATATACAGTAACTATAAGTACATTTACATTTTAAAAATGTAATTCTTTTCAATGTACAGTGAAGAGAGTTTTGATTATAAGAACTTTACACAAAGCTTTAATACAAAAAGTCTTCCTATTGTGAGGCTCTCGTGTGATTTATTCTTGTTTTGAAGGCTCTAAAACAAATCATACTTTGGACTTTTTATCCTTCCTGACTGCTCTATGTGCTGGCAGGGCACTGTGCTCATACTTAATAATTATTATTCAGTTCAAAAGAAGAAAAGCCCTCATTAAGTATTTCATTTTAAGAAATAGTGCAGTAAAAATTAAATTTTCTACTTGCAGCTAAAGGGAAACTTATCAAACAAAAGGCAAATTTTGCTGTACTTAGGACACCCTGAACAATCCTGGTCTTGCTGTGATCTGTGTAAATCAGGAGAAATTTCACTGCCACTGAAGCTGCGCAAGTTTGCAAGTTGTTTCAAGATCAGACTTATTATGATGAACAGTAACACATTAAAGTTAATGATGACATTTCACTTGACATTTGGTGTTTTATAGTTTCTCATTTAGGCCATTGCAGATAGTTTCTATCAATGGATCTGGTAAAGGGTAAAGAAGACTCTAGGAATAGTGGTACTTGTAAAGGTCATCATGATTTCTCTGCATATTGAAGAACATTTGTTTAAATGAAATGCATTGTTAGAGAACATTCTTTGGATATTGGGACCTGCATAATTTCTGATATACTGTTTAGATCAGGCTTTCCAGTGGGATGAATATTTGAGCAAGACAGCTTTCCTCCCTAAACTGAGATGCACAAGCTATCTTTCTGCTTACATTTTTCAATCTTTATGTAAGCCATCATTTTCAACATGAAGTCTCATTAAGTCCACCCTAAAACTTGAAAAAAAACACAGTATCTCCTTCTTATTATGAAAGCTATGTTCAAAGGCATCAAGCAATTTAATTCTTGCTTGAACATATAGATAGCATTCAAATCTTAACATATACTGAGCCTGAACAAGATCTTGTGTTTGGACTACATGTAAACTAGTCTGGATACAAATAAATAAATATATCCTCTTTCTTTGTATATTTCTGGAGGTGTGACAGGCATAAAACAAAAATGGAGGTATTCCTGCCACATGCTAGTAGCTTGTCTGGATATGTGACAGCACAAGGATATGTAAATAAATTTCTTTTTCCATAATTTTTGTACGATGGAAGAGAAAGAAAAAAAGGTAAAAGATAGAATACCAAATCAACCCATCCTTTTCAAGTGTGATAAGGAATATTACTTAACTAGTTTAGAAAGTGCCCTGGGTGAGTTATTCTCAAGGGCAAGAGGTAGCCTGGAGGACACAGAGGAGGTAAAACTGAATAAATGTACAGTGCTATCGCTGAAGTAATTTTGAAGTGAAATCTACTGATAATTCTGAGGGATGGCTATGTCTCCCCTCTTTCCAGAGAAGTCCACCCCGCAGGCAGTAATGCAACAATCACAGCTAGGAGAGTTAGCAAGACTCTGACCCTATATTTATGTAAACTCAACTCATATTTCCAAATGAGTGCATTTTATTAAGGTCTAAGCATAGTTACTCAGCCACAGGATGTGGAATCCCCTCTTTCGAGTAAAATCAGTTTTCCTTTTCTCTGGCAAGGTTTCAGTGCAAGATTGTATTTCTCTTTTTCTTAGTTTCTCATCTCTCCTGTTGAGAGATCTCCTTAAATGTTTCTGTAGAAGCTGCTGACATTCAGTGGTTAGTTACCCAGCCTTAGTATATGACTTTGCATTGATTCAGGGCCCATATTGCTGTGTGTAAAATAAAATGTGAATTTCTCCCTTGTTAATATTACCACAAGTAGGAAAGTTGTTAATCTGTTTAAGAACAGCAAATAACATCATGAAAAGGTCTTATTTCAGGCAGAAAGTTTGAAATAGGAAGGGTTGTGTGTATATTATTTCCTTATTTTGAAGCTGAAGGATCTTGTAAAAAAAAAAAGAAGTGACTGCACTGACTGAAGTGATTTTTCTAAAGGGAAATGTCAACACTCTTGGTGGTTACTCTGTGCCAAGAACAAAAAGTTTCTTCTTATCTCCGAAAGTGCTGGAAATGCATTTCCTTAACTTTTTTTATGGTTAATGTTCCACTGAATGTTGCTTTTTGTGGAAGAAAGGAGCACAGCTTGAGGACTTTGATATTCTTCTTTTACAGGATGATTACCATAGCCAATTCACAGAACTGTTAATATTGTTGTAATGATAAGGTTTTACCTCCTTTTCTGGGTTGCTTCAATAATTTTCTCTGAATCTAAATGTGATGAGGATTTATTTTTCCTTTGTGTTATTCCTCCTGCAAGAAGACAATTGCATGCCACAGTAACTGCATGAGGCCTTTGGCTTTCCTGTTGCATTCACTTGTTCTGAGGTGTGTGGGAGGACATGTGATGGACCTTTTCTCTAGGATGTTTTATTGAAAAGAAAAGAGTGTTAAGTTGCAGACTATCTAAAGGCTTCTAAGCTCGTCAGTCTTTAATGTCAGACCGAGTTAATTATTGGACATTCATCTCTTCAGCTGTTTGTCTGCCGTATCTTTTTGTTTTCTCAATATTTAGACAGATTATGGGTAATTCTTCATGTGCTTTATCGCATAACACTCCAGACTGTGACAAGCAAGTAATTTTATTCTTTCCAAGTTCTCTTGCTGGTAATTCCAACCTGCTTTCTGGAACATATTCCCAGAGATCAACAGCTCTCTTCCAGCTTTCATTTGCAATGTCACTTTTAAACTTGCAAATTTTTTTTGCTTCTGGTTTACTACTACATCATAGCTTACTAGTATTTCACTGAATATTCTAAATTCTATTATTCCCCGCAGGTGTTTTTGTTTATTTATGAGTTTTAGTCTAGGCAGGACACAAAAAATAGTTTTATATTACTTAATGACTTTAAAGCATTAATCACAATCTTTTTATAATTTTCTCAATGCCATTGTTTTGTACTATATTATGCTTTGTGTACTGTTATGCCTCTGAAGCTTTCTTCAGAATTCTTAATGGTTTTCCTCCTGATTATATATCTCAGCAGAGAGAAAAAACAACTACCAAAATTGAAGATATTTTTGTTATAAATCTATTTTCATGAAAGTTAAAAGAACATAGGTATAAGAATCAAAGTAGATTTCTTGTTTGTGACTTAGAATGTGCCAAAAACTGCGGAAAATATTTCTGTGCGGATATCAGAAGATGTAGGAGACCTATGGGCACCAAAAGGCATTCTACTGAAGGGTTCTGAAGGCAGAAAAGACAATTCTGGCAGAAGAAAGGAAAAGATCACACTGCTACCCTTGGTTTCCAAAAAGTTTTCCAAATTCTTTCCAGCCCTTGATTTCTTCCAACCATACACGCTCCTCTTTTCTGTTCTCTACCTGATTCAGACATCCACTATATCTCCAAAATTTGACACAAGTCCTGTCCCAGTAACTATGTTCCTTCCATGCCTTCTCCCTCCTCAGGCCAGGCCTCTCCCGCCCTTTCGCTCTGTTAGAAAACCACGGTGGCAGCTCCAGATCACCCCTGACACCTCTCCTCTTTCCTTTGCCCAGGGCACAGCTGCCCAAACTGCTTGCAAGAATAAGGACAGCTGCTCTTTAGGACAGTAACAATCATTTCTGCCTACCCCTGTGGGCAATGTTGGGCTGTGCCAGCTCTCCCATTTAAGCACCCTGTCCTGCCTCCCCCTCCTCGGAGAGGGCTGTCCAGTGAAAAGTCCCCCTGCCAGCTGCCAGCTGCCAGCTCCCAGGCCCACAGCACACTCTCCTGGCATCAGGGAGGCCCAACAGCTCAAATAATCTCCTTTGGCCACATGGCACCACAAGCAAGAGATGGTCTGTCAGTAGTCCCTGCCACACGAGCAAACAGCAATCACATAGCAAGGGTTGAATGTTAAGTTGAAATTTTATATTTCATGTTAACTTAACCCTCGTATAAAAGACAGCGTCGCACAAAATGCTGTCAGAATATTTTAATTTTCAAGAGATTTTTGCCTTTTGAAAATAGTTTGTTTAGTGATCAAGGGCATTTTGCAATGACTACATGAGTAGCTGTGCTCATCTCTGTGACCCACTCTTCAACCCTGGGGAAAAAGGTGAAGATCTTTTTCTGATTGATGGTGTATATAATAAGTTTTAAAACTCTATTTCATCACGTCATTGTAAAATCTAGGCATATTCACCTTTGGCTCAGGACTCAAATGAAGCAATAATAGATGTTAGTTAAATCCTGAGATTTCTGTCTTTGCATTCATATTATATTTTTAGTGTTAAGTATACTGTGTAAGTAATAGAAAATTAGTCTTCCTCAGAAAATAGGAATTTCAGATGGTAAATGGAGAGCAAGCAGACAAGTCTCAGGAGTCAAACCAGCACTTCTATGTAGAGAAAAGGTGACTGTAATTGAGAAAGCCTGAGAACTACCTCAAACAGCAATGTCTTTTGCTGCCCTTGTGACAAGCTGCCCAAATATTATCAGTGATTCTAAATAAACCCTCTGTTTGCATAAGCTGTATGGAGGCTTTAGTTTATCAGGTGAACTCTGTGAGTTTGTTTTGGACAAACTCAGTCCAAGTCAGAGCTTCTCTTCTCTGACAATAATTCCTATATCTTATCCCACCAAGGCATGAGTGGCTCCATCCAGCAGCTACAAGTTCTCTGCGAATGACTCCGTGGTGAGGGCCATGGGGTCAGGCAGCAGGAATACTTTCTCTCTGTGAAGGTGGGATGAACTCTGCTACAGAAGGAAAGAGTCAGATTGAGAAGGGAAAAGAGAGGAAGAGGCATGGAAGAAAAGTAAGAGTGAGGAAAGCTCATAAAGCAGTTTGGGGTGGATGGGGAGGTGAGAGAGCAGAGGCAGAGAAAACATTAATCAGTAAGAGGGAAAGAGGTGAATAAAGTCTGCAGGAAGAGATAGCAATGATAGCAAAGGGTAAAATGAGAGGAGTCAACATAATTGGACTGTCCAGATAGAGTTCCAGTGAATGATGGCAGCAACTGCAGTTTACACCTCACAATCCTGGTATCCCACTCTGTGTAGTCTGATGTGTTGAAGCTTTTTTTTCCCCCTTTACTGAGTACAGAAGATTGGAACAAGCAGGGAAAAGGTGTTCCCCCACACGAAACACATGACTTCTTCAACCAGTCAGTGGTACACTTTGCACCCTTTGCAGTGTTTTTCACTCTAACTTTGTCCCCAATACCAAAGCACCATTTATTCCAGCCCTCCATCCCTGCAGACCTGCAAGGAGCACCACTGCATCAAGGTGGGCACAGAATCTCAGTGTGCTTCTTGCTAGAAGGGCTCAAGTTTGTGTTTCATGTCAGCAACTTCTCTGGCCACAACAGTCTGCAAGCTGCCCTTGAGAGAGAGGCAGCTTCTTTGAGCTCTTTAACTGCAGGCCCCTTCCCAGGATGTGCCTTACCACAAATTTTTAACTATATTTGTTGCCCTGAATGAATGGTCAGACACATGCACACTTGTCCAATTCATCTAAATTCATATTTAATATTTTACTAGCTTAAATATGTAAATAAACCAGATTATAGCCAACACCAAAAGTGTACATTCCTACTTGCATGAAATGGGAATGGAATCCCATAATGAACTCTAACCCTGGAGTGTACTAGGGATCAGGTTTCTTTCTGAGTTGTCATGTAGGATTTTTGAGCTTTGCCTTTGATGTGAAAGCTGGTGGGCTGACTCAGCAGGTATTCCCCTCCTGATCATTTTAGGCTGACATCCATCTGTGCCTGAAGAACAGTGACCTGCTCAGCCACATGAGATAGCCAAGCTAGAGCAGTCTCAGCACGTTTCCTCCCCACACCGTTTTCATCAATGTGGATCCCTTTTTCCCTCTTGATTCTATTCATGAATGGGTTCTAACTGCTGTTCAATGCAAGTGTAATAAGCAGGTTCTTTTCTCTGCTCATTCTTTAGGATTTTTTCCTAGTTTGCACTCCTCTTGTCTTTTTCACATGTCATTTTTCATTGGTCTAATCCTCCTGACTTGAGGATTACCTTTCCTGTGAGATCACATTGCTCTCAGAACCATTACAAACACAGTAAATTGCATACCATAAAAAGTCTTTGTTGTACTACACTTTCTCAAGCACACAAGATTCAGATTGCTTTAAATATTTTAGAGAAACCATGCACCATCTGGGGCAAGGGCGTCAGACTGCTTTGTCTGAACCTGCTTCCCTCTTATTTATTCTCAGTTTCATGCAACACTTCCCTTGTGTTTCATATACTGGGAAAACAATCATGATAAAAAAAAATACTCAGAAGGTATGAAATGCCAAGATTAATTTTACTGTGGCAGTTTTAATCTCTTCCCTTTTTCCCTGCATATTTATGAAGTTTATTAAAACTCTTTGTTAATGCACAGATTAACATTAGGTTACTCACTGAGTACTCAGGCCTCTCATTACGAATGAATAGCTGAACTTAATCCTCTGAAAACCAAGTAGTGCAAAAGTCAACACCCGTGCCATGAATCTATAACATTGCCTCTTTACACAATGTTTGATGTGTATTCAAGCCTTTACCCTCATTGATGCTCAAGACCTCAGGCTTCAGGGTAAGTCAAGTACTTCACTAACATAGATTTGTGCTTAGATCAAATACAACACAAAAGGCTGTGTACAGTTTGTCTGTAATTAAACTTAGCCATATACCACAATACAGTCTGTCTATAGTTAAACCTACTCACACAAAGCTTATCATCCTCACAAAACCATTATATCTTATTTTCTCTTTCCCCCTGACTTTTCTCAAGAAGTAGTAGAAGGAAGGTGAAGGACAATACTGATGAGTGTGCTGCATGCACCTTGATATTTTCTGTGGCCAGGAGATACCATATATTTATTTTGGACCAACATAAAATAAATGCCAAACATCAATCAACACCAAAACTGTTTATTTCAGTGCTACTTGGCAAGCCTTTTATAGAAAGCAAAGCCTGAGACTAGCTACAAGGATGAAATTTCTATATTAAAACCAAAAGATGCAAAACACAAACATCGTAACATGAAAGCAGGATTGCTGTAAAGTGAATGCCTTAGTATACATTTGTTAAAAGAAAAAAAAAAAGTTTATAGTTTCATCCTGATCACTTGTTGGCAACTCCCAATACAAATGCTATAAATTCCCTTTTCCTGTTTAGGGGTAGAGTTGAAGCACACATAGACCACAGCTGCCAAGTTACTAACATCACTGTATACTTGTGGCTTTGAAAAAGTTTGGCTAACTCACTCACAGTGTTATGAGTTTATCAGTTCCTGTAGACTCAACAGAGGTTATTAGTTCTCGGTAAACTTTCCCACACTTCCTTCTCAGTGTAGATTTTTCCTCTCCCCAGCCAGCTGTGGTTTTCTACCCAGACCTATAGATGCCATTCTCATTCACACACACACCTCCAAAAACAACCCCACAAAAAGTAATTTATAAAGTTAAATTGTAGCTATAAATTTTCAAGGTTTAATAAGTCTTTCTTTTCTTTCAGATAAATTTATGAATATATATATAAATATGAAAGTATGCAAACACAGAGAAAAAGCAGGTGTTCATGTGTGGGCAGTGTGTTTATATGTGCAGTGTGTTCTATTCCAGTTTGAGTACACAATTTAAAGAGTCTAACGTATTTTGTATGGCTGTAAAAATATCTGTTTTGGTATTCTATCCACTCTTCAGCCTCTCACCAATGAATAATCAAAAAGGGATTAAATTAAAATCCAAACAACATCTCCTGCATGTACTGGAGGAAGTCAATGCCTCATTCTGAAAATGTGGATGTGCCCTGTGTATGAACTTGGCACATTGAATATCTATGAGTTGAATACTGATTATTTTCCCTTGGTGGGCTCCATCCGACTCCTACTAATGTCAGTGGGCATCTTCTCACTGACTTCAGTAGCGCTTTCAGCAGATTTTTAATCACTTTGATTTTAATAAGAATGTAAAGAAAATATAAACCTAATGTTTGACCAGCTCTTTGATATGAAGTGTTTTGTACTTGTGAAGTTAATTTACTATTTACAGAATTTAAATTCAGAGATCAAATAAATGTTATGCGCTGTAAGCACAGTTTGACTGCTCAATGGTACAAAAATATATCCAGCAAATCTCCTCTAGTCCTTATAGCAGAGTGTTTTCTGAAAGTACAGGGCTATTTCTTAACAAGTGAAAAAAAGATTTCACGAAAAGAAAATACACGTATTTATTATTTTATTCATTATGAATCCATTTAGACATCTGGAAACAATTTTAAGATATTTCAGTTTTTCCTTTTTTAAAAAAAGTGTTGTGCTAACTCAAGAATACAGAAAATCTGGACACATATCCATTTACATCCATTCACATCTATTAAGTTAAGGCTTTAATTTTTTTTACAAGGCAAAACTACTTAGAATATAAAGAATCTGGAAAAAAAAACACCTTTATCTAAGTGAAAAGTACCAAGAAATGAGTTAAATCACCTGTTCAGTTTCATGGAAGACTCTGATCCTTTCTCCAGTTAATATCACTGCCATGCAGGGCAATAAAAGTTAAACAATTGGATTGTAATGATTTATTCTCAAGTTCATATTCAGAGTTTCAGCCATGTGTCTGCCATTAATGTTAATAGGGGTTACACAGCCAAAGCCAATTTAATCAAGAACATTTTCCAGACTTAGAAACCTGTCATATGACAGAACATGCATTTTTGTTTTACTAATGAGATTATGGTTTGCAGTAGAAATTCACTGTGTCTTAATGTGAGCAAAAAGAAGTAGGAGGAAGTATACACAACAGATGCTGGGAAGATTATTATTGCAAGGAATGAATTTTCATCACCATGCAGGTTTTGGCTGGGTAATTTTCTTCCTAGTAGCTGGTAGAGTACTGTGCTTTAGATTTATGATGAAAATAGTGTTGATAACACAGGATTACAGAATTGCAGATTGGTTAAGTTTGGAAGGCATCTACACACTGATGTTTGAGTTGCTGCTGAGCAGTGATTACATTAAGTTAAGGAATTTTCAGCTTCTCACACCACCCCACCAGTGAGGAGGCTGGGGATGTACAAGAAACTGTGATGATGACCCAGAGATGGAGACGTGACCCAAAAAGGCCAAAGGGATATGGCATCATGCTCAGTATAGTAATTAGGAGGGAAGTTCACCAGGAGCAGCTGCTAAGGGAATGGCTGGGCATCAGTCAATGAGTGGAGAGCAATTGCATTGCACTTGATTAACCTAATTCTCTTATCATTACTATTACTCCTTCTATCTCTGTCATAATAAACTGACTTTTTCTCAACCCACAAATTTTACTTTTTTTTCTCAATTCCCCTCCCCCATCCCACTGCAGGGGATGGGAAAGGAGTGAGCAGCTGTGTAGTGTTCAGCTACCTGCTGGTTAAACCATGACAACCACTAACAGCATGTTCTCCACACTTCACCCACAAAAATGCACTTGATGGGAAACAGGGCTCTGAAGCTGATGATTCAGACAAAGCTTAACACAACAGAGTCTTTTGAGACTGATGTGCCCAAGTTAAAATTGTGCAAGCTCTGCCACCTATTTGAGGTAGATTGAGAAACAGTAAATCTTGCTATAGAAACAATCTTTCAGCTTTGTTTTGTTTTGATTTGCTCTTTTGTGCTGTAAAAACATGGGGATGTCTAATATGCAGGAAGAGTTGAATTAGATTTGTGAAGCAGTATGAGAGCCCATCTCCTTCTTCCTTCTTGGGCTGTTTACACTGAAGGAAGACCAATTTTTGGTTACAACCCAACAACTCAGTGTGAACCCTGTGACTGAAAGGGAACTGACCTGCACCAGAGCTGGGTGCATTGACAGGGGTGACTGGGTCCTGAAAAGGTCCCCAGCTGATCTTCCTCAGCACCTTCTTAGAGCTGGTGCAGATAGTATTCATGGATGTGAGACATGATGCCTCTTTAAAATTATCACCTTGCTCAGAAACTTGAGGTGAATTCCTAGCATTGGTACTCGTTCTGTGTGGTGCAGGAAGGGAAAGGCAGCAGAGTGGAGAACATGTGTGTATTCATCACTTAGCAAAGCCACCTGGCAGCACACAAAAAGAACTGTTGACAGGTCTGCCTCAGGTGGTGGAGTTGGGACTGCAGATGTTATTGATCTTTGTTGCAAACAACTTAAACTACTTTGGGGGAAAGATGGCATCAAAATATAGTCTGATTTTCCCCCTGAATTATATTTTGGAATGAAGTTTCATTTGCAAAAAGTACTTCCTATCAAAGAGGGAAAAAAATACTATCTGTACCAAGCAATCATTCTTGCACCCTTCTGTCCAAACTTCTAGAATATTTTTTTAAATGTTTCCCCTTACAATAGCAACCTTCATATATATCTTTGTATGGATGAGGTTTCCAAATTGTTAATGCTGCAATCTCTAAAGTATTCCAAAGCAGAAGGAACATAAAATGCATGATACCATTTTTCTAAGCTGATAATTTAACTAATCCAATTTAATCAGCCAATGATGTTTCCATAACATTAAACAATTAACACTATAGTGCCAATAACCCTTTTTCTCCAAGAAAAGAGAAGATGGAATGTAATGTTCCATTAACATATCTTGGATATATTAAACTATGAAATTAACTGAAAGATTATTGAATTGTCTTGTAAAGTCAGCAAGAGTTTCTTACAGTGTCAATCATGCTTTAATTCATAAATCTCTTTACTACATCCCACAGCTGGTTGAAAACATTCACATGAATTTTAAGTAATATGAAGCATTAACTTTCTAGGTTCACTGTAGAAGATTATAGATTATATATAGACTATAGAAGATTAAACACAAGCTCATTTGATAGCTCTAATCTTAGAAAAAAAAGAAAAAAACAAAGGCTGAACAGCTTTTCAGACTAATTAGAAAAAAAAAAAGGCTGACAGGCTGATAGAACTTCCTTGAGTGTTTCCCTGTTTCGTTCTTTTCTCCCCAACACCACACAAAAGTCTTCCAACCATTTTTTACCCTAGTTTATATCCAGATTCTTAAGCAAATCCTATTTATATGTAGCAGTAATGCATGGTTGCAACCTCAAATAGAGAAGAGTGTTGACTGCACTTGTAACATTAACCAGGTGGCAATCACTGAACATTGCAGCTGAACAAGAACTCTCCACCATCTCCCTAAAAAGCTTTCCAAAAGTTGTGTTTTAAAGTTAAAGAGCATTTAAATTGAATCAAACAACTTTCTCTCTTCAAACTGCTGATGGAGGCCAATTGTGGCAACTATCAGATACAGTCCTTTCACTGATGAACAAACAAGCTGTCCTCTGACTCTAGAGCTTTCACCTCTGTTTTTGTGTAAAACATCTTCGCAGGTGTGATAAAACAGCAAAAATCTCTCTGCATCCTCATCCACACTTCACATTGGTCTACATTTCACCAGTTATAATTGCATAATTTTTTATGGTTGTAGCTTATCTTGGCATCACACAGAGTATCTCATCAGCATTCCATTTATGTACACTGTGGCTTGCTTTGCTGCCTTCTGCAGGTGAATGACTGAGACAAGTCACCTCCTCATATGTCCATAATTGAAGGAATCTGTGTTCCTTTTTGCTGCCAGTCCAACAATAAGCATTGCCTGATTTTGTGCATCCACTCAACAGCCCCTGACAGAAATGCTCTGTTATTATGTACACTTGCTGGTATCTAACATACATTTCAAAGGAAGGTTTAAATCTCATTAAGTCTACTTGTAAAAACAACTCTGAACTGTAGCTTATTAGGTGAAAATGAAAACTTTTGCTGCACTGTCCTGACAAATATCATGGAAGGGACTTCATGAATGAGCATATCTGGAAAGTTGAGTGATTTTCTGCCCACCCACTTTGGCCCACAGCTCAGATGACCTGTCCACAAATCCCCCAGAAGTTGGGGCTATGAAGCTGCCTGTGATGGTCCAAAAGGGTTTTTCAAAGCCAGCCAGGAAGATTATTCCACTGCTAGGGCTTCATTGCCTTTTTAGGAAATACTGCAGGGTTTAGGCCTATGTGGTAGTTAAAGTAGTTACCCATAACTACTGATTTTAGGTCTTGCCATTATGACTGTATCAGGCTGTGATCAGGGCTTTTTCTTTCACCAAAGGGATTTAGAGCACAGAACTTCCACAGTTCAGAACTTCTGAAGGTAGATAATAAGCATGAGAAATAAGAAGGTATTAAATGGAGTATTCCTCACCTCAGTATGGAGAAAGGCAAATATGCAGATATGTTCTTTTTTTTTTTTAATTGCTGAAAAGTAAATCTTCAGAAGTATTGCTTGTATCTTAGAACATAAGCACTTACTCTTCTCTCCCTGTTTAAGTGTCAGCATAAAGAAAACTGTGCAATAACACAGCAGGTGTTAAACATAATAATGTTCTACACTAGAGAAACCTTTGACTAGTAACTAAATTAAGAGGAAATTGATAGAAAAAGTCTAACTGCTCTCCTGAATATCCAGATCTGAATGATGATAAAGGATACTAGTTCATTCCTCCCATTTAGTTTAGGTAAATTAGTTTCTGGGATCTGACCCAATTATTCTGTTTTATTTCTGGAGATAACTTGGAACATGTCTAGATATGAAGAGATGCCAAAACACCCTGAGGCATTCATTTTTAATGCTCAGTTTCTCTGTTGAGTAATTTGGTTTATACAATGTATAAACCAAATTTATAAATATGAGATCAGTAATTATTAGATCTCAATGAGCAGTTCTCTACTTTTCTTTGAAATTCCCTTTGTGCCCCTTGTTGCATTTAGACCAATATGGATCTTTCTAATGCTGAAAACTTGCCTCTCAAATTGTTTTGTGGATTTCATTAATACCCCCAGATGTTCTGATTTTCAATTTACTGGTGTTTGAATAGGAGCCTTTCCATGGAGTGAAACCATGCAAAATGTCTGAAACTCTCTGAGTTGCATATAGGCATTCCATACACTCTCCATCTGTGTGATTGAGAAATAAGACTAGTAGTATGTTAACATGAGGAAAGAAACATTTCCTGTTTATAATACACCATCTTCCTTTGCTTCAGATTGCCTCAAAGACTGACCAGGGTCCATCCATTTGAAAAATGCACAAGGAACTATCCAACTTTACTGATATGTTCTTGGAAATCCACATTGCTACAAGATGATTGGAATAAATGCATGTGTATTGCTTATAATTGAATTGTGAAAAGCTTCAAGTGCATACAGATCTTTTTAAAAATCCCTTTAAGAAAACCTATTGGGCCCATATTTATTCATCTATGTGTCATTAGATTTACTCCACCATTCTGATGTATAGGTGGCAGCTACACACTTCACTCTGTGGGAATTTACAAGTGATCTCTCATGCATAACATATGTTTACCATTTTACATTCTAACCTTTAGTATACTGAATGAACACAGATTTAGCTGCAAGATAAGATTCTAGTACAACAAATCACTTTAGGAGAATAGAAAAGGAGACAAATGAGTAGACTTGAAGATACAGGAATCTTGGTGATTGATTCCATCTTCCTGAACAGTGCAGTATGAATAAATGCTGAATGTCTCCTTTCATAAAGCTTTGTTTACATTTCTACCTTGTATAGACCCTTAGCTGGGGTCCTCTTGCCTGGTGTTTGAGGCTGGCCTGGCTGTCCCATGGAGCTGTGGACATGGGAGCACAGACTGCATAGGGAATCTAGGTCCTTTCTGAGTGGACTGCAGACTTTATTAGCTTTTAATTTCACAGTCTTTCAAATGTCCTTTCAAAAGGAAACTCATTTTATGGTGGTAAATTGTGTTTTAAGAATACATAGACAGAGTTGCAATTATGTAGCAAAAATGATTAGATAGTCACAATTACCAAATAATAAAACATTGGTGTGAACTTCTCACCTTTTAATCCATATTTTGTGCTGGGATGTGAAAACATGTTCTGGTTTTTTTTCATTTTTATAGGATCTTACAAATGTCTTTTTAAGTATCTAGTACACAGTATCTTGATTTACTAACGAAACAAATATCTTGCTCTTCCAGGAATTGTTTTCTTGTTCTCTATGTCTGTAACTTTATAGCTTTTGTGTATGACAAAACTATCATGATGAGCTTTTTTTGTTTTTAATGTCTAGTTAATAACTGCATTAGCCTTCATTTGTCACCTGTAGAACTGAGCAGAGTGTTGCAGTAGTCTTTCAAAGAAATTCAGGAATCCCATTATGAATCAATCTCTGTGTTACAGAATGAGGCTCATGTGTATACTGTAGTGAAGAATTCATGGAAGCAGAAAACTACCTGTTCTCCCCCAGGGTAATGAGGCTCTGGTGCCTCATTTGCTATTGCTTATCACTCAAAGCATAGCATGAGGAAAGAGTAAAAAATATCGAATAGGCTGCAGAAGAAATAAGCACATCAGAAACTATTTCATCAGCACTGGTTTGAGATGTTTAGCAGAGCTCTTACTTGGACTTTCTACTCAGAAAAGACTATTCCGAAAAAATAATACCAGAGAAACAAACTACTGTTAGTTTTCTGTTAGCAAGAAAAAAGAAACCTAACAAGCTGAAACAAGTATTTTTACAATGGAAAAGGAAATAAGAATGAATCCAAAATTGTGTTGAGATATGTATGTTTATGCATGTTTATTCATTTATTTATTCCAAATTTATTCCACATATATGTAAACATATGCATATGTAAATATGCATATAATTAGGAGGGGTACTGCTCCACCTCTGGTAAATCTTCTGTTCCTGGAGGAATATGCATTTTTTAACTGTGTTCCAGCAGACTCAGGAGAATGAGCTGACTTCTACTGAGATGGATATGTCAACTCTCAGAGGACACACATAGATATATGCAGGATACTTCCTAAAGACTGGCAGGGCTATCCAAGGGCTGCTTTTGTCTTAACTGACTATGATAATCATGAGTAAAAGAGGGAGCTGTGAACCACAGACAGCCAATGTCCTTTAACATGACACTGGAGTGTTCATATCCAGTGTGGGACAATAATGAACAGTTCAGGTGAAGGTTTCACAATTCTTGCTATGGATGGATCACTTCCTTGATGACATGTAACATCTTATCTGAGAATTGCTAAAGGTTTTCCCTAGTGCAAGCTTCAGAGAGAAAGTAGGGAACAAGTAAGTGTATTAATTATACCAGAATAAAGTTGTGTAAGGGGAAAGAGACATATTTTATCCATGCATTTTCAGGATACCTTCTTCTGTACAGATAGAAATAAGCAAGTTTTATGAAGCAGTTTGCAGAGACATGTTGACACAGATTAAGATGCAGAGAGGGAATTTGCACAGCCATCAGAGCACTCCACAAATACTAATAGAGAGCTCAAGGCAATAACAATCAGGCATGGATATCTTAGAATTTTGGTTCTTTTATACTGGTTATTTTCTTATTTCTGATGTGATTTTATCGACTGTGTTTATTCCTGTGCCTGAAGTGTGTCAATGGCTCATTCTCATTAGTGTTTCTGATGTCAGCCCACTATAATGTCATGCATGATGGCATTGTTGTTTAATAAGCCCCACAGTGTGAATACCTTGCCTGCTGTGGAAGGATGGTAAACAATCTTGCATCAAATTTATCTTGCTATGCAAAGCTCAGGCAGTAACCTATATGGTGTCCTTTTATAGGGCACTACCATTTTCTTTTTTGCAGTTTTGGAAAAACAAGCAGGGCTGATGAATAAACAGATGGAGTAGAGTATCAGAAATACATATGCAAAATTAGAAGCCAGTCAGAAAATTTAAGAATCAGTAAATTAATTTATCCAACAGCAGAACTCCCACAATATTTCCAGGCGTTGTATAGATTTTTTATTTTTAACCTATGAAGAGTAGATGGAACAACAAAAATAGGTTATCTGGGACTAATCAAGCCTATGAAAATGACCAAGGCAACTAGAAATGGAAAAAAAAAGTGTTTTCTAGTGTATATCTCTGCTATTTATGACTGTTTCTGTAAAGTACATTTTCTTATCACTTTCTAAAAAAATTCTATTTGTATGTAAATAGATTTAAAAATCCACCTTGGGAACTGGTGCAGCATCCAGTTAGAAGAAAACAGACAAATGTTTTCTACCTGTAAACTTGTAATACATCAATATATACAAACATCAGATAAAATACATGCAGTGCATATACACACAATTTAAATCCCCTGTCAGAAGAATATGAAACCACAGGTAAAAATGTGTAAATGTTTGATTCATATTTGTGGGAATTCAATAATTTTATATTTGAATTCTCATAAAAAAGAGAAATTCTATGAACAGCGTAGAAATGGTGAAATATGGCCCTTAAAGTAACCACTAATATTTAATCCTTAGTAGTTAAGTCACTTTATAATTATTGTAGATGGCCATATAAGGCACAAAGTATGCAGCAGCTGTAGCTAATTATACAATGATGCTATTTCAGTACCAAAAATATGTACATTACTGAGATCTTATTTTTATGCATAACAATGTTACAGAAAAAGTAAACCAAACTGAATATTTAATAAACATTTGGTTTTGCCCCCTGTATTAGAACATAAATGCACTTTTACTTTATATATGTTTTCAGATATTTGTTGCAAATATGTGTCATTTTAATGAGCAAGGGCTGTAACACCAGTAAATCTGACTGCTTTTCTTCAAAATGTTTAACTGAAAGGATGAAATTTGTTTTCTGCTCTCTTGCAGTAGGGAATCCAGGTGTCTTAGTTCTTTAAGTGAATCTGACCTACTACAGCCTACCTAAGGATGCTCTGGTTATGGTTTAATCCAAGGGCTGATGAAGATCAAGATCACTCAGGTGTGATGTTGGCTGTGGTTATTTGATAGCCAGATAGTTTCACAGAAGAACCCAGAGCCCTTTAAAAACACTGGATGAGCTGATTAGAGGACCCAGTACTTTACTATCGGAACCAAGCATTATCATAACAAATTTGCCTACATTTTACAGTGGGGGCCTTGGGCTTTGGGTTTGTTTCATATTTTTCTGATTATTCAGAGTTAGAAACACAGCTTTAAGAATAGATTGACTCATTGTTTATATCCACTTGTTGTTTTTCTTATATGATCCTTTTGTTTTAATAATTATTTACCCCTTCCAGTGCTTACCCTATTATGCTTTAGTGGTTTCATGTTTCCCCTCAGCTGCTTTTCCCTGCTGGAAATAAAAGGATCTGCCCCTTGATTTGTGGGAAGCTCTGGACTCCATCAACCAGCCCAATAGCTCAACTCTAGTTTTGTCTCTGAATTCATGATCATGTGTCTTTTTTGACACAGGATCAGAACTGCACACGTGACCACGCCCAAACCACCTATGACAGTGGAACATCCCATGTTTTACTTCTTTTATTTAAACCAGCTGTTGACTATATTTCAACACATGTAGCAGCATTACCCGAATGCCTTTTGATACCAGTGCATCTACTAGATCTTTTTTTCTCTTTAGTCACCCTCAGCTGGCAAGGTGCTAGGTCTTGGCAGAGTTTTCTGTGTCTTTTCTGTAAGTGTATGTCTTGGCAAGTAGCGTTATTTATTTTGATCTCTCCCAATGTAGGTTTAGGCATAGCATCCCTATGTTATCCGAGTCCTTTCCTTGACAGTACTTCTCAATTTTCTATATTTCTCAACTTTCTATCACAATCATCTATGGTGCAGCAGTGTAGCACATTCCAAAAAATCCCAGAATTAAAACTAACAAAACCAACAATAAAGAATTTGACATATAAATCTTTCTTTTGAAAATTACTTGGTTCACTTCTGTAAAGGTATCAAAGGTACCCAAAGATGAACAAGTAATGGCATTTTCAAAATTCTCTGACAGTAATTGCCTATCATTTGAAGACATATTAGGACTTGGTTTGCAAACATACCAATATCTTGTAGCATATTGGATATGGCTTTCCAAATGGTAGAAATCATCAATAGGAACATTTGTTTAACTCTGTTTACAGTTCTGACAGGGGACAAACACAAATTTCCCATCCTGCCAAGCAATTTTGTGTCATGCCAGGAAGTCTGAGCTCATGTTACTGTCTCCTGTGCATCTTACTCTGAAATCCCTAGGGAAAGCTTGTCTGGGATAGGGTTCCACTAGATGTAAAACATAGAAATCCAATCTGTTCATTTAGCCCCCGATTTAATGCGTTCAAGATTTTTCTTTCTCTTTTGAAGTCCTTAAAAACTTTCAAATTGTGGATATGAATTTTAAAAGGTGAAATATCAGTGTACAAGACACAGCATTTTAATTTCTCATGCTTAGTCTGGATTTGGTTCTTTGAATCTGACCTGGGAAGTGTCCTGACCCAGCATTGCTGTTTTCTGACTAACACATGGTCCTGTAGTACCTAACAAATGCCCATTAAATAAAGAAATATCTTAAATTGTGATTGAAATTAACAGATTTGACTCTGCTCTTTCCAAGAAGTGTAAAAACCTGTTCTTTTCTGTCAATCAGTTGTTAGATATCAGCATTTTCCATGCAGTCCATTATTAGGCTGTAACAAGGATAAGTCCATGTTCAGCTTAGAAAAGCTGAGCTCTTCCCAGCATTTTGCTGAAGGGTGTCAAACTGTAGATAACAGTAGTTTAAGATGGAAGTTTTAAATTAGACTCAAATTTGGAAACAAGTGTGGGCCTAACCAACAAGGTCAACACACCTGCACCATGCAGGAGACTGTGATGGCAGCCAGAAAGTTAATTGAAGCTAACAGGAACTGAAGGGATGTGACTCCATCAGATCTACATTGCACAGCTAGCTGTGATTAAACTATTACACTTATCTTACTAAACTGGTATGTGATTCAGAACTGTTGTGAGAATTGGACAGCATAGCATCTCTAAGAGGAAAAAGCAATTTAAAGATGAAATATTAAAGCTTAAAATATACATCAAGGGTGACAGTAAAAAATATCTGACAGAATGGGATTATTTAATCTTTTATCATAAAACATCACAGTAGCAAATCAAAAGTGATGAAGAGCAGATAAGCAAGAAGAAAGCATTTCAATTTAGACAAAGGAAAAGTGCTATAGTAAAAGTGCATCCTGGCCCGGGGTATTCTGCTCATTATCCAGTACCTAAAACTGAGAAGGGAGAAAGTTCCATATTGTAGAGCACCATCTTAAGAAGATATTTTATCTCTAGGATTTTTGGGTGATTTTGTTTTATCATTTTACAAGTCTGTTTGCAAAGAATACACATTATTTCGTTCTTATGTAGCCATACAGTTTAGTTTCTCATTTCCTGTTATACAGCAATCATTAAAATAGCATTAGTGGGACATTGTCAGAGTGCCCTTTAGGTGAATGGATTTCTCTAGTATATCCCTATGTGCTTTTAGGTATACAGGAATTTAAAACCAGAGCAGCTGCATCCAGGAAATTTCATTGTTATGTAGAAAGAAACAGTTGATAAAAATGCCATCACTTCAGGAATCCCATTGAAAATTCTAAGCCACTTATAGTTCAAACAAGAAATGTGACCCTAAGATTCGCTAACACTGGCACCTACACACCTAGGTCATGTAGGATAATTTTGGAATGTCTGTTCTATAAGTACCTTGTAAGGGATTATGACATTTGGTAATCTAAATTTTCTTCTTCTTTCCATAAATTTCCTTTTCAGCAGAAGGGCTCCAATTGAGTCATAACTGAAGCATGCAGCAATTATCATTTCTTCAGTCATTTCTTGTTACAGTTAGAAACTTGCTTGTGCAAAATCATATTCATCAGGTGCACTCTTTCTAAGCATTCGGTCCTATGAGCTTATTCACATTTGCTTCTTTGAGTGGCAACAGTCACTGCCAGCATAAACTCAATGCAACTATGAGACAGTGATCTGCTTCTATTTTGGCTTGCAAATCATTTGCAAAATTGTTAATTAATTAGGAAGTTCTCTATTACAGTTTATTTATCAGCCAATAATAAATGAACTCTTTATTAACTTTCTGATCAAGTGAAAAATTTTTCCTTCTCTTTGTTTACAGAGCAAAATCTGGTTTTGCTGACATCTCAAGGAAACACAAAATTGCACATGCAAAACAGGAAGGGTTGCTTTCAAGAATAGGAACATGTAACTCACTGCATTTGCATGTCTGCAAATGGTATCTGTAGAATTAATCATTGTACCGTAGTGCTTATGTAAAAGCTTTACAATTATGATAATCATCTTTCTAAGCTGTGTTGCAGAACTTGTGTGTTTCATTACATTAAGTCCTCCCATTCTGCAAATGCAGAGAAAATCCATCTCAATGTACAGAACAATGTAACAGAAACTGATTGTCTTACATTTTTCTTATTTTTAAAAAATACTTTTGAATCTTTTTTATCTAACTTACGTAGTGATGTTAAGATACTTTAAGCAATATTAATTAGTTAATAAACTCAGGAAACATACTAGAATCTAGTTTGTTTGTAAAACCAGTACAGATTTTTCTGATTTACCAGGCTGTCTCCATACCTTGTGGTAGTCAGAAGATTGAATTCTGCATGCCAGTGTAACCCTTACATGATGGATATACAGAACTCTTTCACTACTGAAGTAACTCCACCTTTCCTTACCTCTTCTCTGCCCACAGTATTGTGTCAGGAGAAAATGTTATGCTAATCAGAGGTTTGGAAGGCAGATTAGGGAAATGGAGATACCCTGCATCACCAATGCATTTGTGCATAAACATCCTGATCCTTTCTTTCTCCCTTGTGTTAGAATTGCTGCAAGTTATAAGGCAAGGAACAGAAAGCTCTGTACTCTGTTACCAGTCTCCTCAGCTCCTTCATCCCAAAATTCTGCCTTTGGTGAGGATGCAGGTCTGTTCTCCATGAGGTTAGCATGCCCTTCATATATCCTCATTAGGTTATTCAAAAAGGATTCTTGTCCCTTGGCAGTTGGGGTTTGCACAGCACTCAAAGAAGGTGATAAACCAGTTCTGAGGTGAGTGATATTTCGTGACAGGGAAATAATACATTCAAAGTAGGGTTCAGTTTTAAGTGTCCACTTGGCTCAGGACTACAAGTCAATGAATGCCATTGTGGCATATTTCTTAAAACAATCACGTGCATCCTACTTGCTTACAGACATATGCACTTTAATTTAAATGAAGCATGCAGTCCTGAGTAAACAGTTTTATGTACAGGGAGGCTGATTTCTCAAAGAGCCAAAAGACTGCTGTTTTAACCACTAATTGATGTTTTCCTCGCTTGATAGATATTAATGTTGTAAGAAGACTCCTTTCCTGCCAATCTGATGTCAGCTGAATCCATCAAGTACTGTATTCTGTATATATCAGGCTTCCATGTGGTTCATTTTAACTTATTTTTAATTATATTGTTAATATGTGATAACTTGAAAATGTCTATCCTTAAAAAAATTAACTGCCAAAAGTAAATTTGGCCAGTTTCATATATCTTATAATAAATCAAAAAACAATGGAAGTCACATTTTCCAATTAATGAATTATTATTGCATTTGCGTGAATCATTCAAACTATGAAGAATGGTAGGGACAATAAGGCTATTTCCAGATACAGGGAACTGTTTGATCACTTTTAAATTCTGGAAGAGATATTGATTTCCCTTACAAGCAAAATGAAGTCTAGCTTTCAAAGACTCACAATCTATGGCAGAGATAAAGTCTGGAAGAGTAAGATCTACACTGTGTTTCATTTCTGCACAAGATAAGTAGAGGAGAGGAGTGTCATAACTTCATTTTTTCACTTTGTAGCTCTGTGTTAACTGCCACCTATTTTGCAAAGTGAAGAGCAAGGGAATGGGGCAAAGGAGTGAATAAAGGGTCTGGTGGAAATGGAGATCTGGATTCACTGTGTTTGACTTCACTGAACCTTCTAAGTTAGGAGGCAGGTAGCACCAAGTTGCTTGACAGCCAATGGATGGAGGCAGACACCTCTAGAAGGCAATTCAACCCACTTCAGTAAATGGTTTGGGACTTGCTCTCTTCTCTCCGTGTTAATACTGAACTTGCCAGATCATGCCAAGACTGCAGAACAGAACTCAGACTTCACCCAACACCTCTGTGTAGTTGTGGTGTTCAAGGTATGTTGTGTACCTGCTTAGAAATGAGTTGCAGCCTGGTTTGCAGAAGTGATCCAGGAATTACTGACAGGAAGTAGATTCCATATGTTTTGTTGCAACTCATACTAATATACAGTAGCCTATAACACAGAAGTAGTAGTTCATTAAGAAGGTCATTTTATTAAAAATTGAAGGGAAAAGGGAAAACTAGATTTTCTTAACATTTGTAGACTTTTTAGTGTGTTATTTCTCTGCATGATTGCCTAAAGAAATGCTTTCATTGACACCAATCATGTTGTTGATAGAAATTATCTTTTTTAATATTTGCCAAAAATTTATGGACTAAGTTTATCATCTATGTGCTTAGTCCAGAAATGGGATGAAGGAACCTTACCCTTTTTTAATTTTTGCAGTAATATTAAATATATATGTGTACCACAGACCAGCTGTGCATGATGAGGCAAAATCTGCATGTTTTGCATATAAGTAGCTGTAACTAAATACAGAGGTTTTGGTTGTTTTGTTTTTTTTTATCAGTGTGACATTAGATAAATTTACTTTTAATGTTTCTCAGGTAACTTCCTGAAATATGAAACTTTCCTAATTTTTTGTGTACTAGAAGCTAATGTGCAGTACAGCCATTAATTGAATTACCATCATGGTAATTAGTTCACAGAGACTCGAGCTGTTTTGCTGAAAGTATGGAAAAGAATGGTATCAACTGCTAAAAGGACAAGCAAAAATAAATAGAAGGTGTTTTGTGAAACAGAGTTTAAAAGCATCCTTCTTTTCTCTTCTCTGATGACCCAGCTTGAGCCATCCTACATACCTGCTGATAACATGGAACCCAGTTGTCTCTGTAGCTCACTTCATTTATTTGTTATTAGTGTATTTTTACAGTGGCAACTGCAAGAGCTCTGTTTAGACCCACAGGCCAGTGCTCCCACTGCAGGGAATTGCGTGGCTGGTTCATACTTGATTGGATTGCTGGGTCACAGAAAATGGATTACTCTTAAAAAAAGAGACCAGACCCATGTCAAATATGTTTAAATGTAAAGAACATTTATTTTGTAATATCATTGTTACTTTAGGTCCCATTTGAGAAAATAAATCTCTAAGAGTACTGTAAGGCCTTGGAGGGACTGGAAAATCACTTTTCTGTGAGCTTCAAAAGAATCCTCAAAAGAATTTAAGAAATTAGTCCCAACTACTCTGACATGATTTACAGACAGTTGTCATTAGGATAACTTATGTTTTGTTGAAAACCACCAATATCTGCCAAGGCAATATGAAAGTCTTTGAGAAAACATTAATGCATCCTGCAAAATTTTAAAGTCTTGTCACAAAGGAAAGCAGAGAATACTCATTTGTCAAGCTTCAACTTCCCTCTGTATTGGGCATAATGAAGCATGCAACCTGCAGGAACAAGCCTAGAGATTGTGCTACACAACTTTGAAACTGTACTCTGTTTCTCAAGCTGATTTTCCACACACGGGCTTCCCATTACTGCCCAGCTGATGGTCCTTGTGATTTCTATGGACTACTACCCGAAAATTTTTAATATCTTATGAAATTTAAGACTGGGAGTGATCTTGGATCACACAATCTATCTGCCTATATCATAAAAGCAAAATGAATATTACCTACATTCAGATTTTTTCTTGAAGGTTTTCCCTAGCTTATTCTTTGATTTTCCACATATTCCTCTTCTGTAATATCTTGCCCCAAGCAAGATTAATTTTTTAATTCAAATTTCTTTTAATGTTAGACCTTGTTCACAAAATATCCTGATATTAAAGTACCAAATTACCAGTGAGACAGACTTGGAAATGCTATATATATTTAAGAACTACAATTATATATCCTAAAGTGAAAACTTCTGAAAAATAAAAGTAAAGTTTCTCTGTAGTTATACTTCTTTGCAGATTGACAGTTAGAAAACTTTCTCTCAAGGAAATTAGGTTCAAATGTCTTGGTCTGGCTAAACTATCCAGCCTGAGATAAAAGAGAAAATACAAGGTGACTTCCCATTGTTCTTATACTGGGCAGATGAAGATTATGCAGTATCTAATGTAAGAAGCACAATAATGTACAACCATAAGAATAGCTATTGTATCTGTCATCTTTCAATGCCAAGTCCTCTAATTCTTTGAGACATCAAACAATAAATTCTTATTCATTAGATCGTATATGTTGCGCTAGGAGTGGAAACATATACAGGCATAATAGAGCAAATTTGTGCCCTGAGATCATACCTCTTAGCAAGGTAAAATTCTCAAGAGACAAAGTCACTGTTTTTAATGAATCACTAGAGCAAAAAATTTGGAAAACAGCTGCACCAACCCTGCAGAATCTACCACTTTTTATCCTACTCAGCTAAAAACACTGTGTGCAAGAGGAGAAAAGAAGTGTGACTTCTGAGTATTGCCTGTGAAATGATTGATATGTACTACTGTCCTTGACTGAATAACACATTCCTCCCTCAGTAAAATTTGGCCAAAAAGTTATAGCATGCAAAGGAATACTGCATCTTTCCCAGCTCCCATAGAGGAGAGCTGCCAACCAATAAGACTGGCCACTAGTGAGGAGTTTTTCCTCCTTTTCACAGGGTGTTTCCTCTCTTTTTTTTTTTTTTTCCCTCTACATGTTTTATCCCATTTTCTTCATTTCACATCTACAGAATTCCTGTTCCCATTATATAAAAACAATATGGATCTGCCCTGAGGAATGCCATCTTTTCTGGCCTTATATTTTTGTGGATAAGCCATGACAATGTGTCCTGATCTGCCTGGTCTATAACTCAGTGGCAAGTGTTAAAGACTGGCAGAATCCATTGGGCCTGAGGTCTCTCAGGGTTTCCCCCTTCCCTTTGACCAGGGCAGTTCTGAGTCCATAATATTGCCATGGCACCACAAACCAGGCACACAATACACAGACACACAAACATGGACAGGATGCTTTTCCTTGATCCTGCCTCACCTATACACACTTATTCCTAACTACATTTGCACTATGCATCTTCAGTTTTGCATCTTTCAGATTTTACTGATCCAAGAATCAAAAAGTTTTCTTATTACAATGGCCAAATTGGGGTGGACTACCAGAAGAGTAAGTTGATAGAAACAGACAGAAAAATGTTTGTGCATATCCCAAAGGAAAATAAATTAAATCCTTTTTATAAATGTTTAATTTACACAAACACTCTGCAGCAATATATAACAAAATTTTCAGACCTGATGGTAACAGTCTTTTAGTAAAATGACCTAAGCAAGATGATTTGAGGTAATGAATGTGAAACAAAGTATTTCATATCCCTAGCTGGAGGGGCCTGCACATTAGAAGGCAGGTAATATTGTCATCTACATCTTGTACTTTAGATCCCTAAACCTTTCACATAACCAACACTGAAATGGACCTGTTAGTTCATTACAAATGGACAGTATTTAATTAGGATTTCTTAAAACTTGCCTTGGCAAGTCATATATTTTAAAATTATTAATTATACTCTCCTTTAAGTGGAAATGTACTTATGAAAAGTGCTCTGAATACTAGTTTAGAGATTGTACTTTTACACAATATACTCCAGACAAATGATGTATAAAACAGCTGGTGATGATTAATTTTTCATAGCGGAAAGTGGTACTACAAATATATTGAGCTGAGAAAATAACAGAAATGTTTGGCAAAGAGGCATATACTTCAGTTATTTTAAATGGAAACCAAGGGGAAAAAAAGATTAATGTTTTGGGATTGATGATATTCTGTTCCCTCCAGTTATAAATTATAGAAAGAAAACAGATGGAAGCTAGTCTTCTTTCTTCTATTTCTTCCTTATCTATAGTTAATACAATGATCTTGTTAGTTATTAAGAAAACATGGCATATTCCTCAAGTATGCATTGCCTACTTTTGAATTCATCTGCCCCACCAACAGGATACCTTGCAAGATTCAGACACTCCTGTGTCTGAATGTTTAAGACTACAGCATAAGAAATACAAAAATCTTGAGCTTCTATCTTACTACATTTAATAGGACTCCTTAAAACACTTGGGCTACTTCCATTATAAGACAGTTATAGAAAGAATCTTGTTGGAGTTGCTTTATTAGCTAGCAGAATTCCTTAGCTATCAATCCAGCAGCTGGGAAAAAAGTGCTCCTGTGTGAGGCTTGGTCTGGGGACTGCCTGGCTGGGGAGCAGCTCTGTAGACAAGGATGTGGGGGTCTCAGCAGAGGGGCCAGCAGGGTGCCACAGCAGCAAAGAAAGCCAGCATTATTCTAGATTCTACTATGAACAGCATAGCCAGCAGATTGAGGGAAGTGGCCTTCCCTCTCTACTCAGCAACTTCAGCACTGTACTTGTTTTGAGTATTGCATCCAGTTTTGGGAAAGACACTGATAAACTTATACAAATTCAGCAGACCAGTGAAGTCTTAAGTTTTGGCTTTCATATTTTCCAGATTCTGTACTGCATTGGTATATAACTCTGAACTTCATATAAAGTGTTAGCTAGTTCTCCTCACAGTTTATATAGACAAAATAATCCTTTTCCAGCCTGAGAACCAGGACATCGTTAGAGCTTTAGGCCCAAAAAGTACAGTGAACTGAGGAGAGCAATCTGGGAGGATGGGACTTCATAACCTGAAGCTGTAATTGGACAATTAACCCCAATATGTAAATGAACCAGACCTTATAAAAGTGTGAGAACATGTTACCAGTCATCCATCTTTGGTCAGGCTCCTGTACTGCCCAAGGTGTATCCTGTGAAGGCCTTTTCAATAAATACCTGCTTTATTCCTTTAACACTGTCTAGCCTCTGTTCTAGGTAGCATCTTAAGGCATCACCAGCCACCAAGCTGGTCTAAGGACAGGAGTGTTTACCTTGTAAAGAGAAACTTCTGAGTAAAAAGTTTCTTCAGCCTCTTAAATAAAAGACAGAATAGCTGTTGTATGATATAACCTCCCCAGTATATGAAGGGAAGTTACCAAAAGAGGCAGAACCAAAAAGATTCCTAGTGATGTATGGTGGGAGAATGAGCGACAGCAGACAGGTGGAGTCAAGAGAGGCTTAGGCTGGATATTAATAAGAGTCAATGCCCATGGGGACAGTCAAGCCGTGGAACAGCATCCTGCCCTTTCCTCACAGTGGGATTTGATTTCAGCAACCAGAAGGTCTAGAGAGATGCTGGGATCTCTTCCAAGCTGAATGGCCTGGAATGGGCTGCACCTGCAGAGGTGGCAGTGCTGAGTGTTAATATTATAACCTGATGTTCTCACTGCAATTTTTGACACTAGACAAAAGACTTACCGAGGATGCATTCATTATATTTCATAGCAACAAAATTATAAGATGCTAAATGGAACACAATTTCTAATTACACTATGCAAAGTGTTTAACTCTGCTAAGAAATGAAGCTGCTCTAGGAAACATGGCAGCAACACTCTAAAAGCATAAATAAATTAATTCAGCAATAGGGACTCTTCATGTTCTGTTTCAGTAGAAGAGCAGTGCTCAGCACTGTTCACTTCTGAATTCACAAAGAACCTAGAAATGAAACAGAACTTATCAGGCCAATTTTTTAAGCTGAATCAAGTGGGCCATTTCCTATTTACATTTTCAAACACCAAAAAAGAGACATTTGATAAGTGCATCTAAGAACTCAGTGCAGCCTCACATCTTTTAAACCAAACATAATGACTTTGAACTAACAAAACTTATGCTGACTTTACTGAAAAGATTGATTTTTCTTTCTGAATAGGTAATCTTCTGATTTCACATAAAAGGATGCCATTTACATCTCTTAAAATATTTATTTGGCAGCCATTGCTGAAACTCCTTAATGTTAATTAAGATGCTGTTTAAGTGCTGGAAAATATTTTCATCGTGTCACCTTTGTTTTCTATTGATTCCAAAAGAGAAAAGAATGGGAACTGGGTAAATGTTGCAAAGTAAAATAGTGAGCACTCAACTAAAACCTATATAAAGCACAGGTAATACCTCAGCCATTTTCAGCCTTTGCTACCCTCATGCAAGTGGCAGCAATAGAAAAATTCAGAACTGATGGAATATGATGAAGATGTGCATCTGGAGATGTGAACAATACAAAGATAGAATTAGCAGTAGCCTAAGTTCTCAGAATAAAAAAAATAATTTCTTATTGTAATGGTGACAGAAAGAATTCTCAAGCATCTTCTTACCCGTACTACTTTTTAAGCAATAATTTATTAATTTTTATCACAAATGGTGTTATTCACATATTTACATTCTTATGCTGAAAAGTTCATTGGTATTTTTAAAATTAATTGAAGACTTAAATACAAATAATATTGACATTTTCTGCCTTTGTCTTTCAAAATTTGGTATCCATCTGAACAAGCTTTTTATGTGAATTTCTCTTACTCTGTGGCAAGACCTCTAATCTGTGAAAAATAAACTATTCATGTTGTGTTTCTTTTTCATTCAGTATCAATAAATTAAATAAACAACCTCAATTTCTAAATGTTCACCAAGAAAAAAAAATGTTATCAGTACTGTTAATAAGTATTTTTTCAGTACTAATTATTGTAGACCAATAGTCAATATATTGTTGACCTCTTACATAGTTGAACAGAATTGACCTCTGAATTATTCCAGTTTTTTCTATGGGTGCAAAAACATAAAAGACCATGCAATAAAATACCATTCAGAAAAATAATAAGGCATGATGTGTGAAACTCCCATTATGAGGTTTGTGAATTGACCCTTTAAAATGGTCTGATCAGGTCTTGGACCTGTTTTGATGTAAAATATTAATGTCTTATTTTAAACAAAGCCAAGTAACATCATCACTTAAGAATATAATTCTTAGACACATAATTGTCTGGTTTTCTTCTTTTTTTTCAAATCATGAAAGCATCATTGAGTCATCATATGCCAAACTTAAGCAGGGGTAGTTAATGTAAAGTGTAAATTCACATTTAAGTTCCACTACTTTATTCTTAATATAAGTTCAGTCAGTAGAGACTGGCTGCAAAGGAAAGGGACAAGATGTTTTAAATAAACTTCTGAAATCAATTACAAATAGGGCATTTAAATATCTCATTCAAAAGGAAGAATAATTACTCAGAATGTTTTAGTGCCATCATTAGGCCTTAACTGTTGAAAAGAGTTACATATTTATACTGTTTCTGTGACCTTATATAGCAGTACATGTAACTGTAGGTAATAAACACCTTATCATAGTACACAGCATCAAATGATTTAACACATCATTTGGACCTGATGAAGCAAATTAAACTACTAAAGAAACACAAGAAAAACAGTAAAGCAAAGCAGGAGGTATTGATAGCAGGATGTAATCACCTTTTTAAATATTCTCAGAAAAAACTACCTAATCTAACACTCAGTTCCTATGTAGCCCATCTGACTTTATCCATATTCTTTTTCCATTGTAGTACAATACACTCATGTACCTCAGAAGAAAAATAGAGTAATAAGAATCACAATCATAAAACTGAGCTGGCCATCCCTCCTTGGTAAAGGCTAAAGTGGTTGGATGTAGGCTCCCTGAAAAACCCAGAATCACAATTCTTGCTGTTGTACCTAAACCTTCTTTCCTTCTGCTGTTTCTCTTAATTATCAGTTTCCCACAGACAAGTGTCATCCTTGACTTCCTTACAATCTAGCTTTCATCTCCCTAAACTAGTAGAAGCATGATGAAGGCTGCAGTCTTTTGATCTACCTACTCATTGGCATATTTAGGTTAAAGTACCAAAAAAACCTCATTAATTTTCCATGCCTACACCCTTTCTTGTAGGTAGCTGGGTGTTACATTTTGATTATCTCCACCATATCTATAATCAAAGCTATAAAGTGTTGAGAACTGATAACGTTAAACTTCTTATGATTCAGATTGTCTCAGGAAATGACCTCCATGCTGAAAGAAGAATGTCACATGATTCACTCAAACTCTAAAATTTACCTGTAAAATGTTTCTCACAGCCATAGCATTCTCCTTTGGAAGAATAGGGAATGTCCTTGAAACTCTAATTGCTGTACTACTCTATCTAGACTTAAAGTGTAAACGTAGACAAATTATTGTAAGGAGTACTGTGCTGTTAAGAACACAGAGAAGAGTGCTTAATTAGTCTGCAGTGGTTACCTAGCTACTTACATGCTCATACTAACATTCATTTTATCAGTTCTAAGGTTATCCATCATCATTTCAGTGAGCTTCCAAACACTTTCCAATTTAGCAAAACTACAAAACAGCAACAACATTAAATTGATTTGAAGACTCTACAGTGTCAAAAAACCTCTGGCAGGCTCTCTGACTGGAAGCTGAATAAATCTGCTAAAGCTTTAAAGACAAAAACACTACTGTAACATTCTGTTCCACACAACACTCCCACTCCCTCACATGTGCCTGTCAGTAATACCATTTTTATAGTGATATTTTCTCTGGAGAGAACTAGAAAAGTACCAGCTGTTTCCTCCCTTCTAACGATATAATAGTAATTTCATAACAATAAGTCCATCACTGACTGGCAGAAAGCAAATAAACTTGGCAGATCTGGACTTAATATTTGGACTGATAGGGCAAAAAAATTTCTATATATTTTAAGAAATTTCTAACATTTTTTTGGAAACAATTTCCTCTGTCAAAATTGTTCTTTGTTCCTTTACATTTTCTAGAAAGGTGAAGGGGGATGGATGGGTGGTGTTTGGTTGGCTGGGATTTTTGTTGTTTATTATCTGAGTCCATAGCTTTTTTTGGCAAAGACGACTTTTACACTTAGCCAACATCTGAATGTCATTACTGGAACTCACCCTAGTGTATGTGTACTTACAAGTTCTGTCTTCCACCAAAAGTGTTCTGATAGGACAATGCCTCTTTTCACTTCCATATTATTTTTGTAATAGAGAGATTTGATATTTCAACAGCATGATATCCAGAAGTGTTAGTTAGAATGCAAGAACTGGATTGCTTACTCCATCAAACTACTTATTTGAATCTATACAGTCTCCAGTTTTATTGCAAGTTTTTATAATAGTTCCTCTATTTCATTCTTCATTTCTCTGGAAATAGGTTATGACTACTCCACATCAACTTTCCAATTGAATATCTCCTTTCTTGTATAATCAAAAAAAGCTCATGCTGTATAGTAGCTATACTGGAAACAAGAATCTGAAAACTTCACAGAACAGTTGAATTTGGAAAGGCCTTCTTGGCATCATCTAGTTTAGCTTTCCCTGTTCAAAGCAGGATCACCCAGCTATAGCAAGTTGCTCAAGATATTACCTAATCCAGTTATCAGTGTTCATGATGATGGAAACACCACAACTATATTGAATATGAAGAGGCTGAATGCTGTTCACTTTAAGTTTTGCCTCCTTCTGGCTGGCAAAAACTGAACAAAATGTTAATTCATTAAACTGATGAAAAAAACTGGAGAACAAGCACAAATAGTTACAGAGAAATAAATCTCGTGTTCTGTATCTTCATGGTAAATAACTTTTTATTTAGCTGCAGAACACCTAAAAGATAGTACCATTTCTGCCTCATGCCCGTGTGTGTGTGTGCATGTTGACTTACCTTTCTATATTAATGCATTTAGATATATATGGTTCATTTATAAGAGTTTTCTAAGAACAAACACGCTGGAATTGTACGAAAGAATAAAGTTTTAAACCTGAAGAAGATCATGAATGAAAGATTACATGGTCATAGGAAAACCACATTGATTAAGCTGCTGTTCAAATGCTGCACATTGTGTGACTGAACACTAACCATTAATAGTGTTGTTAAGCCACTTGCCAATGAAAATGACCCAATAATAATCCCAGTCAACCATCTATACTCTGTCATTTCCTCCTCAAATGTTTAGATTAATTATTTTTATAATTGTATCAACAAGGATTGCCTAGATGTGTTGTCTGGAAGAGGCACATTGATCCTATCTGTTGCCCCAAAAGATTTTCAAGAGGGATTAATCTTGATTATTACATCTGGGCTGTAAATATTGTCCATTACAAATAGGACAGTAGGTGAATTACTGGATATCTAAAATGTAGATGGACTTGTTCACTTGCATGTGAACTTGAACCATCTGAATTGTGCTAATTGTTAGGTTATCTCTCCAACATAAATCCAGTAGTTCTGGAAAATGTAAAAAAAAATCCCTTTTCCTTTTAAAAAAAATAAAATGCTAATTATGTTTGCCAGAAGCAGACTTTTAATATAATATCATGTGGCAGAATTTGAAATTAGGTGTGTATGACTGTTAATGATATAAGAGCGCTGCTAATTTCATCCGACAACTAAATCTGTAAATTATAAAATCTTTTGGCTTGGTGATCACATCAGCCCCAAGGAGATACCATTTAAAAGAGATTATATGTATTGCTAACAAATGTTTCTAAAGCTGTTGACAGAAAGATAATGCATGATCTAATATCCAAAGGCTTATCTCAAAATGTGATCAAGGTAATGTTTTTGATCCATTTTCACCTGGGTAGTGTTACAACAAATGTGGTTGATTAGAAAAAATGTTAATGCAAGCTTAAATAATGATTTCAAAAACTTCGTCTGCTGAGCAATTCCATATTCAAGGCTACTTAGTGTGCTGATAATGCTTTCTCATCATAGTTAAGAATATTACCTTTGTTTCTAAACAGCAGGGCTCATCTAACTTTTAAATAGATAGCAAGAACAAATTGAGTAGGGAGCTCAGTAATGTCTGAAGCAAAATAAACTGGATTCTATCTGATAAAATTATTACCTGGAAGGGAAGATATAAAATCTGATGTAATGGAGACATAAATAGGGAAGATTTTAATATCTGCTCATAACCTTTAGGAATATTTATACAAAATATTAGAGAAGCACCTAAAATATGTTTTTCTTTCTAGAACCTAACCAGATAAACTGATGCCAGCTGCAATTTTCCAGTAACTCATGTTTCATAACTACTTGTCCTCTTATAGTGATAACTTGAGAAATTCTTCTTGACTTGATCTGCTAGTGAGGGGCTACACATCTCCACAAAGTCATAATTCTTCAGATATAAATGCTATAGAGTATTGAATCAGACTAATGGTGCCTGACACGAAGGGATCTCCATAGCCAATCTAACACAGCACTTAAGGATTCTCCTTGTCAGAAGTCCCTGAGGACTGCACATCAAAAGCAGAAATGGTGAGAAGGAACAATAGCTGATCTAATGCCTCTGCATGATGGCATTGCTCAGCTCAGGCATAGCACTCCAGGACTCTTACAGTAAAGGCACTTTGGAGACCCTCCAATGTGGCTTTTTTGGAACAGTCTGTAGCCCAAGACATTTAATTCAAAGTAGATCTGCATATTTTTTTAATATTTGGAAAGTGCTGGCTGAAGTTCTCATCTCTGCTTTTCTCTGAATTGAATGCCATCAAGAACAAAAGAAACCTGACTTCACAGTAAAGTATGTATATATAGTATATATAGGCAGTATATATATATATATATATAGGCAATGGAGTTTTTTGCCCCAGTATTAGCCTCTAATTTGCATATTTGGTTATTTTTAACAATAAATAGTAACTACCTAATTCTAAAAGTGACCAAAATAATTTCATTCTTCAAAAAATCTCCTGTTGCATCTTTCTTTGAGACAGATGGACCTAATTTCATTTGGCCCTGCACAACTGTGAACAGAGAAATAGATTAGAGATATTTAATCTACCTGTCCCCTCTTTTTCAGTTACTCAAATTCTAGATACAAATCTACAGATCAATTTAATTTCAACTAGGTAGAAATAGGCAGAAACCAGCAAACACTTAATTCAAGGGAATTATCTTTGTTTTTGTCAACCTTTGACCATATATTACATTACTAAATCATACTGTATTTCATGTAAGTACTGTGTGCAGAGTAGGCTTTTTTTCTCTTATGCCTTTGAAGCAATTGATTCCTATGTAAGAAAAACAGAAAATGAAACCCATTTTTTGTGTCTAATCTGAAACTGTTGTGCATGTGTCATTCCACTTTTCAGAAATCAAATTTAAATTACAGATACCTTAAATGTGTTTTCCTAATAACGTTCTTTGCTGTTGAAGATTGATTGTTCAGCAGTGTTTCAAATCTTCCCTTTTGGTACTTTCAGTCTACCCTGTGGACTTTATAAATTCTAGTCATATATTGAGCTTTCAATAAAATTTATTATCCTTTTTTAGGCTATGTATAAATATCTTAAATAAAACTTTGGCATCAACATCAAAGCACTAAAATATGTCTTCTGTTCTCTCCAGTTTTTCCATATTTTATGTGTTCGATGTTAATGTGAATGTGATATTCAAACTTAATAAATGTATGGCAAAGGGAAAAGTAAATGTCAATAAGCTTCATCGAACACTTTTATTAAATGCTTTTTATGTAAAATGATCTCTTAAAGGAAAGAGGTGCTGTAAATCCTCTGTGCCACCATTATGTAGTTCTGCAAGTTACAAATATATTTATAATCCTCCATAGAATATGTTAAAGGAAGTTATTCCTATATATTAATAAAAATCATTAATGCATTAATATTGCCATTATTGCTGAAAGTTCTTTCAGTTATCTGCTTCTGACAGCCTTAAATTGTATATGCAGCATGTGCAAAATAAACCTATCCTAAAAGAAAGGATGTTTTACTTTTTCTATTTTGTTAAATCAAAACATTCTATAATTTAAATATTTCCTACTTGTTTTTGATATTTCCAATTCAATTCTAAGAGCTCTCTTAATGAAAGGACATGGTTTCTCTATATTAAGGTTCTGCACAATACACATAAAATGTATATTAAGGAACTTTTTCTCTACATCATCTGTATGAAAAAAAACAATTTACTCTCATGCAATAACTCTTCCTAGGACTAGGATTCAGTTTTCTCTTCTTGGAGAGACTGATGCAACAGACATGATTATTCCATCAGCCCCTGTAAGTGAGATTCAGATCACTAAGAAAACTACTCCTGGGGCTGTTAATTCTGTCCTTCTGGTTCCTTCCCTTCTTGGTTCCAGTTCAAGTCTCTTAGTAGGGTAGCATCTGCAGGGAATTGGTTGCCCTCTTCACAGGATCCAGCTCCTCCAAATGTCAGGTGGCTCTGGTTTAAAGGGTACCAGCTTCACAGCAGCTGGGGAAATGTTTCATTTCACACTTTGGAAAGCGCTATAAATAGTAACAGTGGAGTAAGTCTCACAGCCTGCTGTGAAGGCCGAGGTGACCATGAGTGTCCCCTCAGCAATGAAGGTAAGAGGCAGGCTGAGGTCCAGCTCTCACACACATCCACCTGCTCCCCCCAGAGCCGCGCACCACGCTGCCGCAGCGGGACCGTCAGCTCCAGTGAACCCAGGCCAAGGTGGAGCCATCAGAGGGCTGCTTTGGCAAGCATGCTGGATAACAGACCCCTCGGTGATACACACCACGTGTACAGATGCTGGAACTTTGAAACAAAGTGTGTAGAGCTTCCCCTTCCACACTTAAACTTAACTGGTGTAGGGCTTTGTTTCCTGACTTGGTCATGAAGCTTCTGGAAGCGCTAGATTGCCCTCTTCTCCATTTCCCTCGTCTCCATTTCCCTCATCCCACTTTGCATTACTCATTTATTTCCAGTACCTGCAAAATTAGCACAGGTAACCTAGGGCCCACCTTCTCCAAACTGTCTTGTTTCTGTCATACAGTCTTATTTCTGTCTATTGTATGACCACTTTCTCCTTACATCCAGAGCCTAAATCTTGGCTGGAATCATTTGATGTCCAAATTAGGGGAAAGTATGATTTTTAAAAAATATCATATATAAATCTGTGTTCTGTCCTTCTAAAGAAAAGGTAGTCTGTGCATAGTCATTACCTGTAGCAAAGCCAAAACTATGAAGCATTCAAATATAGTTCCCTATTTAATGAACTGCTAAATTGCTTCTGCTTTACCAGGGGGCACCTCTGAAAACAAGAGTTACCATGGCCAGCTAGAAACTCAGCCAATTCACACCTTTTTAGGTTTCCTTCTTAGTCCTTTTTTGGAAAGTCAATATTCATGCTGTTTTCCCTGGTCTGTGAAAAATCTTACCCTTCAAATAAAGAGGAACATTAAGAGATGCCTCTTAAACTTTCTAATGTACCTGACTAAGTCCTCAGAACAGTCCTTCTATCCTCCATGAGTTTATGTATGAGAGGATTGGCACAATTAGCTGTTCTTAACTGCTACTGAGTATTTTACATTCAGAATGAGCAACAATGCAATAATTACACTTTGATCCCCATGAATTTTAGTGGATTTGAAATTTCATTTAAAGAAATAATTGATAATAATTAAACACTTAAAGGAGAATTCAGGTGAACACACAAAGTGCACACAATGGTAATTCTGAAAGCTACCACTGCCCGAGCCCAGAAAACCATCCACACTTTGAACCAGCTTCCCAACTCAAGTCCTGCAGAGCTCAGAGCTCAGAGCTGCCTCTGCCTGTCCCCACCAGCACCTGGCAGGACCGAACAGCTCTGTGTCCTTCTCTTGGCTCTGCTAGCTGAGAAGCCAGGTGTCCTGCTGCCTTTCTCCAGGAGGGCTTTCCAGGAATAGGGAAGTCACATCTCATAGAATCATAAAATCATTAATGTTGGAAAAGACCTGAGATCTGTAAGTGCAACCATTAAGCTAACATTGCCAAGTCCACCACTAAACCATGTCCCTAAACCCTACATCCACATTTCTAGGGACAGTGATTCCATCACTTCCCTGAGTAGCCTGTTCCTATGGTGGAACACACTTTTAGTGACAAAATTTTTCCAGTATACAATCTAAACCTTCCCTGGCAGAAAACGAGGCCATTTCCACTTGTATCACTTGTTACCTGGAAGAAGAGAAGAGCAACTGTTTTTATAATCACTTCCTTTAAAAACATGCCCTTTCATTCCTTAACTTCAGTCACAAATGGTTAACATGCTCAAAAATTTTTAAGAGATGAAGCATTCATTGGTTCTTACCTTTTGGCTGCATCAATTCTCTCCCATCTTCTGGGAAAGGATGTGAAAGCAATGGTGGAACACAACCTTTCTTTTCAGTTGGTGCAAAGATTCATTCATCCCTTCACTTAGAGGGAGATGTGACCAGCACCTGAGCAGCTCTTGGGTCCCAAGCAGAAATCCCAGTTCCCAGCTAACACACAGTTGAATTGTTTCCCATAGCCTCCTCTGTAAATCTCCATGTTCTAAATAGCTTCTTCAACAGGAACAGAAAGACTGAATCACATCATTTTACTTCCTTCATCTATAAGAGTACATTTCTACTTTTTGTTCACTGTGAATGATTGTGCAAAAATATAAAAACCCAAACTACAAAATTTGCACCTACATTCAGGACAAGCTTCTGTGCCATCAGTCCTGCCTGGACAAAGCTACTTACTTTCAAGTGGAAACTGAAAATCTTCAATATTCAGGATTTCCCTTTCTGCATTTTTCTAAAAGTTATCTCTGGCCTTGTTTGGCTGCCTGGTTTGTGCCAAGTTGGGGTTCATCATTGTCCCTATACACACTCTAAGTGTTGGACCTTGGGAAATACTGTCTTCTTGGATGCAACCAAAATTAGGTTGTGTGACCTTACATTTCCTTTCTGATTTTAGTCTATAATGCTTACAAGTTTCCCTGTAGCAAAATCTCCATTTTCTCCCACATTAGCCTTCTGTATCCTAGCTAAAGTTTGGTTCCTGTAGCATGTCATAATATCAGCAAAGTATAACTTTTTCAGTCATTGATTGATGATTCTAGTGGTTGACTTGAAGCAGAGCACTGAGGTGCTGCCTGTCAGAAGCTGTGTTCTGAGCATTTTCTGAAAAACAGATGTCTCAGTCTCTAACTACATCTCTGCTTTTCCAGTTTTTTGAGCTTAGTTAGACTGGCATGGTGAACTCCCAGACTCCAAAAGTCAGCAAAAGTTCTGCCATTGATTTTGAATTGTCATATAAATCTTTGTCATGAGCATACAAAGCCAGTGGAAAAGTCAGAATATCATGTCTGCCTATCCAACATTATCTTTCTGTTTCAGTAACACGTATTGAAGTTTGATTCCATTTCATTGATACTGAATTTCAAAATTAAGGTAACTGTGAAAAACAGTGAAAACTGACAAGTGAGATGGAATTGGGGAGATCAGTTTACGTAGCCGCAAAATAAAAGCAGAAAAGTCATTTAACCTATTTTGTCTGAGAAGTTGTCATTGTTTGCAATTTAGATTGTTTGCCTACTACTTTCTATTAACTTTAAACTAAATAGTTTTCTAATTTAGCAGATTGCCTTGGAGCCTCCTACTGGCTTTCTAGTAAGCTTGATCTTTTATTAGCTGCAGTACTTTGTGATAGTCATTATACATTAATTTAAATTTACATTTTTAGATTTCAGAAGTACATTCATATTAGCCTACTTTTTTACTAGCAAATGGCAGAATAATTAACATAGAATATTTGATCCCATTAATAGAATTCATGTTTAGTCTTTTGAGGCAAAGCTCATAAAAAAAGTAGTGAAAAAAACAGTAAAATATTACTCCCTTGATATATTTAAGACATTTTGGTTGGTGTATCCTTTTATGCTACTTTATGTTCATTTTACTAGAAATGCATCCTTATCTACCCTTTCATGTTAATGGAATTTTTTATTCTACCAGAATTGGTAGTTTGAATGTAAAAGTTGTAGCACTCCTTATTGCGTTCTAAAGTTAGAATCCAGGATTTTTTCCTTGCTAAGGTTATACCATATTTCCTCTTGTAAAAATCTTCTAAAGAAGTCAATTTCTTCAACAAAGACCTAGAGGAATATGCTGAGCCAGGTGACTTTTTATAAAACCTACATTGTCTCTTTCCCATGCAGGCAATTGCTTTTCATTTGGGAGATGAGGAGAATTTGCTCCTCAGCAGTGAGTGTTTGAATCCAAGAGGGAAATGGACAGCATCCTCACAGTTTCTCAGCAGGTGTTGGATAGATACATAATCTCTGGTTAGATAAAACAGGCAAAGGAAATCCTCAATATGATTGCTAGACCTGGGCTAAATGCAAATGGTGAAGTACTTTTTAGAGGCAATTAGGGGAAGGTGCTGGTGGATATAACCAGGGGGCACCCAGGATGGTGTCACCTTACACAGCTGAGGCCATATGCCAAAAGGCTGTGTAGTTGGGGATGATGTCCCTGTCCCGAGGTGTAGCTCGGGGGCTGGAGTGAAATGAGGGCTGGAATGTGCATCTGCACTCAGCGAGTTCTGCACAGGGCCCTGGCAGGCTAATTCACAGTGTGGTGGCAGCAGCCTGGGTGAGCTGCCAGGGAGTGCACTGAGGAGCTCTGACATGCTGCCTCCCAGCCACCCAGCTCCAGAGACACCTCTGGCAGCAGAAAGGGAGCAGGGAGCCACAGGGGAAAGAACATCAACTACCAGAGTTGTTTCAGTAGCTTATGGCCTGACACATTAATTAGACTCGCTCTTGTATTTTGTGAGTGGTAGATTTTTAAAGAAAATTACATGTAAAAAAAAAATCCTTACATTTTTAATATAAGGAAATTATTTGGTTGACATGATTTCCTACTATTGTCTGCATGAGGAACTACTACAGCAGGTGGACAGTTCCAAGAGAGACTGTAAAGCAAACTGATGGAGCTGGGAGCTGCTCTCTGGGCTCACTGGCATATAACACTTCAGCCAGCTACACTGATGGTCAGTGGCTCTAAGAGAAACCACAGATGGAGGGACACCATTTCAGAAAACTACCCATCAGAGGGGTTTTCTGAAATGACTGCAGAAAGAACATGTATTAAAAGTTCAAGATGGACTTTGGTATGACAGCAGCTACCTCTCTATGGTCTGGGGTGCTTAACTGAGGATGGATGGATGGATGGATGGATGGATGGATGGATGGATGGATGGATGGATGGATGGATGGATGGATGGATGGATGGATGGATGGATGGATGGATGGATGGATGGATGGATGGATGGATGGATGGATGGATGGATGGATGGATGGATGGATGGATGGAGAATTAGTTCTCCCTTTGTTCCTGACTGAAAAATAAAAGGATTTCAACTTTTGATCTTGGAAGAATATCTGAATTTATCAAGCAAAGGATGTTCATAAAGTCCTCTTCTATGAAGGAAATAGATTATTCTCTTATTAGAACAGCCCATGCTGGTCTGAAAGAATCCAATAATACAGAAGGGATGTCGCTGTGGAAATCCAGATTCTTCAACCAAGGTGCTGTGCAGACTGCATAAGGTACCTCTGTGTTCTGTGAGAGCACTCTGCTGCAGATTACAGCCTCATATTAGACTTTCTGTTTTGACAGGCCTTGCTAAAGCTAAAACAGAGCTTCATGTCTAAACTCTTTCAGAAAAAATTCATCGTTAATACAGACTTCCAAACATTTTATTATTTGCCTTTTGGTCTGAAATATGATGGTGAAAAGTAGAACAGCTGCTGCTAACAGTCACATTTGACAATTCCCTTTCCCACTTCTGCCAGTAAAAAGAAAAATAGAATATAAAGCCAAAAAACACCCATCCTGTTGCCATAGGAAAAGTAATTGACAGAAAATATCCAACTTCACCTGAAACAGGAAAGAGACAGGTTGAATCACATGACTACACACTGGAAGTTTGTATTTTTTGAAAGACTGAATATTTTGGGGGATTGTTTACTTTAACCTAGAAGAAACATTACCATTTCTTGGTCTTATAAATCTTCTGGGTTTTAATAATGGCTGAAAGACATCTCAGCTCTGTACTGAGGCTAAAAATAGTCATCTGGGTAGTTGGTTAGCTAGATAGGCAGGCAGCTGCTCTGCTGTTAGGCTTGTTTCCACACTGCTGTAGAAAAAATGTACCTTTAGGGCTTCAGTTCTAAATTGTAGAGTGGAACAGCTTGGTGAAAAACTGTTTCTATTTTCTGGCTCCAAACTCTCCTCATACTGTGCCAAAAGGTGTGTTCCATTGTTAAATGTCAAGTGGATAGGCATGCCTCTGGATTTTTCATGGCTTTAAGTGCATTTTGAATTAAGTTCTTTGTAATCAGGATAAGCAGATAATTGGAGTTGGAGTTTTACTTGTGTTTCACACTTCCATTTAGTACAATTCTCTTTTAAGCCTCTTTTATTGGTCAAATCAGAAGCACATGGTAGAACAGATTAAAATAAATGGTTTTTCAGCTAAAATTACCAGTCATTATTTAATTTTTGTAAGATACATTTTTTGCAACTTCTTTAAATGAACACTTATTTTCTTCATGAGGAATCATGAAGAATCAATATTATCAGCAATATATTTTTTTTAGAGACATTAAATGATTGCTTTTTTTGGTGAACAGCAGATTTGCTCCAAAATAAGAAAAACCTAGAACTATTCTCTAAATTAGGTTAAATCTAGCCAAACAAACAGGTCAAAAAATGTTGAGTGGAATTTTCAAAAATATCTTGGTTTTTTTTCACTAATTCTTAAAAATAAATGTATTCCGACATGAATATTTTAACTTACCTGTTATTTTAAAAAAATAAAGGTTTCAAAACCTTTTTATAATGCAAACATATTAAGTACTGCTATAATTTTTTTAAATACTTCATATTTTTATACCTCCTGAAAGAAATGGATGCAAGTAACAAGAGAAAGTTGTAGAATCCTAATTTTTTAAATTATTATTATTATTAAATTTTACCAAGATATAAGAAATTTTAATTTTGTGCAAGAAAGGAATCACACTGTTGTGTCTACGCATCATCACTGTACATTGTTCAAAAATCATGCCAGCATCTATGACGATTAGTTAGATATTTATGTGTCCAATACAATTAAAATATAATTCAAACTGCTATTGTTTTTAATAAATTTAATAACTGCAGTGACCATAGAAGCCAACAGGAAACCACATTTAACCCAGTAGTTTGATTTTTCTTAGCAAGATTAGTAGGATATGTTGGTTGTGAACTTCCAGATCATCTGGAGTATTTTCCATAAGCTGAACATTATGCAGTACTCAGAATGGGAAAGAGAGCTCAGAAAAACTGTTTCTTCTCCTTTAAAGTAATGGAGGCCAAAATTTTCCTAAACAACTTCTGAAGAGTTTCTTATCTCTACCATCTTCTGCCTGCCTTCAGTCAAAACATTTGTTAGCTTCCACTGGCAGATACCCAGGGGTAGGTGTGTGGTCTGAAAATCTGCTGGAGTGGATTTTCCAGCAACATAAAATGCCTGTTGTTTCCTTTCCCTGTAAGGGCCTGAAAAAAGACAGCTTGGCTTGAAAAATTGGACTAGAAGTGCCTGAGTGTACCCTGAGTAGAACTAGAGAGTCGGAACATGCACAGAAGCTCCTCCCTGCAGAGCCCTGGCCATGCTGAGAGGTGACCTTTCTCGTAGCATAAGATTGATGGAAAATGTGTTGTACTTTAACCAGAAATCCAAATTGAAGAGGTCATGCTTAGGGAAGAAGGGGAGATATTCATCTGTTATAGTTCAATATATATTAGCTGGATAGTATCTGTGCCAGGAGTACTCAGTGCAGCTCACATGTTTGTACTGGGTTCCTGGAAAAAGACAAATGTTAAATGACCTTTGCTGTACTTTAATCCCATAAATGGTTGTGCCTATTGCATGCAACTTTCTCAGGAACAGTTTGCTTTCCTGAGCCTTGTTTGAGAATGCATTTCTTTTCTCTTTTTTCCCTTTGTTTTTTGTAGGTCTTCTTCATTCTGCTATTATTATACTCAAACCTCTTCTTATAAGCATCCTTCTCTGATACATAGCACACACTAAATTTCATCTCATATTACCTACAATATATTACAACTCAAACAAATGTAATTTCTATTTAAATGACATGACATCTTCAATAGCAACATATTTTCCAATAAATTTTTTTCAACCACATAAAATTAAAACTTTGCTATTGCAGCTTTTATTACAGGAATGCTTTCTAGCTTCTTAAAAAATGTTACTTTCCTACCAGCTTAAAGACAGACTGTAATTCAGATGGATTCTTCAAACTGACACTGCCATTTTTGGTTCCAAGGGTAAGTCAATCACAAACACACATTCTCTGATGAACATTATTATAATAAGTGATTACTTTAATACACACTTATTTTTGTTTATCTCAAGGTATTATAGGAGCACCTGAAGCCAGGCTAGTATTTAATGAGTTCTTGTACAAAATGGTAGCAAACAACAAACCTTGCCTCTTAAAATCTAAGGCTATAAATTAGAAATGCATTTAAATGTCTAAGAAGACTTCCCTCCTCAGAGAAGCACCTAGGGAAATAATTTCACTATGTAAAAGTAGGTTCTTATAAAGGAATTATTTATGAACTAAATCTTAATTAAGAATTAAAAATTAAATTATAAATCTTAGATAAAATCTTAATTTTTCTTTCACAGTTGGAATAATTCCTTTATTATTTTATAGCACTCCATGTCTCTGTAAAAGGTATGTGCATTTGAAAAAATTTAATGTAAGGGGTTGGTGATATGATGTGTGCCATGTTGCTTATTCCTGTGAAAATCCCTGATAAGTCACAATGCAGACTAAAGAGCAAATCCTTTCACTTACATTAACTTATTCAGCTTCTTGAGGAATAGAATTGTAAAGGTATAGTTCTGATCCTCTTATTTTATAAGCCACAAAAGATTGGGGGTTTTGCCAATTTATTGTCAATTGATGTCGTATTTTTAATTGCTTATGGTTTTTTCCTGTAAGGTTAATCAGTTGATAAAGTGTATTCCTTTCAAAGAACATTTAAATATTTTGTATTAATTATTTCATGGCATTATTCTGCTGAAGAACTTCACTGCACATTTATATTTTTATGTGACTAAACAATTGCATTTAATAGGTTTTGAAAGGCAAGTTCACAGCCACTCTAATTAATAACAATGATATAGTGTGGATTTTATAGTAAATTAACTGTCCAGCAACAAGGCTGAACAACATAAAAGTTATGGTGTGTGCTTCATTCCAAAACTAACTTAGAGAGAAGAAATAGATTACAAATACAGAACATTAAATTATTCTTCCATAAATTAGGCTTGCTCCTCATTTACAAATTTATATCAGAAGTATATGTCTTAGTTAAAAACCTCTCAAAGTATTAGTTAGAGAACACAGAAGAAGGAGCGCAGAACAACAGTGTTTGCTTACTTGTTTAAAAATACTAATAAAATAATTTATGTCTTTTTTATACTTCCATGGAACACATGCCTGTAAACATCCATTCTTCTCAATTTTCTCAGAAGAGCTTACAACAGTTTGTAATCACTTTGTAGCAATTCTACAAACTAGAATTCCTATGTTGGCCAAAAAAATCAGTTCCACAGAATGAGCTTTTCTTGGTATTTTCTAGTGTGTTCAGCAAAATTTGACTTCTAAATACCAGTCATTGAAGAGTTGCTTTTGTATTTTGTATTCAAAGCTTTTAAAAGTGGAGACTATTGAGTTAAAATCCCCAAAGCACTCTAATTTTTACTCACATGGAGGTGGAGGCAGAGGCATGCTGAGCATACATATTCCCTCATCCTACTCCTTTCCATCTTGTGGGAATGAACGGAAGTGGTGACTAAGGTCCTGACTAAAGGAACAAAGAAACAGGGAAATCCCAGGACAAATCCCAGTTGCTATGAGTAAAGGAAGGAGCAGAGCTCACCTCTCTTGGGTGATATCAGGACATTGCCTCTTGACACCTTCATCAGAGAGGGAATGAGCAGGGACATCCCAAGGGTCACAAGAAATCACAGCTTGAGAAAGCAATTGTTAAGCAGTTGGTAGGTAGATGTAGACTGTGGTGACTTCACACATCTCTGGCTTTTCAAACAGACTTGATCAAATATGTACTTTGAATTTTTTTGCTTAGGTTGCTCTAACTATGCAAAACTCTACACAATAGACCAAGCCATTTTTTGCTATTCTAAATTGATGAAACTCTTCATTAAGTAATTTTATTATTATGGACTATTTTGCTGGTGCAACACTAGGAGAAACAACAGATTTAAGTTATAAAGCTTTCTTCATAATGTTTTTAACAGCTTTTGTTCCTTGAGGGCATGAGGATAAGGTGTTGCATATGCATGCAGTTTTGTTTCCAGTAAAGATGAAATAAAATTAGTTAAAAACCCAGGGAATTCAGAGTTTTTATGGAACACTTTTACTATTCAAAAAATACTACAGTAATATAGTTTCTGTTCCTATTAAATTAATTGACAAACAGATTGTTTCATACAGGTTCTTTAAAAGATTTATTTTTCCAAAACTCATCTGAAGCAAAGAGGAAAGGCAGATGGAATATGCTATAATTGTATGCTGTTCTGTAGTTTAAAAATAGTCTGTTGACAGAAACCCGGTAGGATTAACACAAACCCCAAATTTGCAGAGACCCCTCAAAATTTTTTTAATGTAGGAAGAGGTCATGGTGGACTAAGCAATATTTGTGATTCGGTAACTTGCTCCGGATAAACCAAGAAACCCATGAAAACATCCAGATGTTGAGCCTGGCACAGTAGATGCATTTTTTCCGGTCTGTTCTCCCTAAGGTCCCTCTGCAGTAGATGGAATAAGAATCTCCTTCCAAGGACTAACCTCAACTACTCAAGATCTTATTCCCAATCCCTTGGATCCTGCCTCTCAGAATGACAGGGATAATACTGTCTTCCTCTGAGAACTGTCCTATAAGAAGTTACTTGTCTACTTAATATTTAGAAAGGAATTTAGAAAGGGTCACTTGAGCAGAAAAGAATATCCCTGCTCAGAATACATTACCAGAAATTGCTTTGGTCCTTCAAAAACTAACTCATATTAATTTTAACTATTGAGGGTCCTTAGTGACTTCAGTTGTACTACATGTGTCATATTAAGTCATGGAGTTGTCTGCACCTTGGCTGAAGGGAATAAAAAAGAATCCAAGTTAGTTCTGCACACAGAATGGACAAAAGGAAATATAAAATATTTTGAAAAATCAAATTAAATTCAGAGTGTTTTGTTACAATTTCAGATTTTAGGTGGATGTTTCCTCCCACTCTCTTCTCTGTCTATCTCTCCTTATTATCCTTTGGGAGTGGATTTGCAGAAACAGCTCTAAGTTCAATTAGAGCCTGGCAGGGAAGGTGCAGATGTTGTAGAGCATGGAAGAACTAGAGAAGTGGTTGTGAGAGGAACTTACCATCAGTGGTGAAATGCAAGGAGCAGTAACTTAGGAGAAAGTTAGTAAGGAGTAAGTAAGAAGCAGTAAGCAAAGGTTAGTGAAATAAAGAGATGAGAAAAGAAAAGGAGTGTCCTCTTCTGCTGTGGTTTATGACATGGATAGCACATAGCTCAAAGTTCTTTATTCATTGTAGATCAGTTCTGTGAAAATGCCATACTTTTTGTTTTGGTGAAAAATCAAAATTTTTAATTTTCAAAATGCTTTTTGCTTGTAAAATATTTTCATGAGAGTATCTGAACATTTTTATTTCCAACAGTTTCTTCTGCAAGTATGTTTATCTGAAAATGGATGTTTCTTTGAGTTTATCTAAAAATTGATGTTTCTTTGAGTGAGTTAGGGAGGTTTTGGTTTTATTTTTTGCTGGATAAGAGTGGGTCTATTTTTGCTTAAAATATTTGAGTATCTTAAGTGAATATTCTTTCATAAGTTATCTCTTTGTGGGTTGTGTAATGAACTGTGAGAGATAACTGCAATTTCAAGTGAAATATCATAGCTACATAAATTTTACACATACATATTTTTAAACATCTAAGTATTCATTCATGAATGTTAGTCAGGAAAATAAAGTGTGTCCTCAACAAGATAAAATACATGGTTTAGGAAAGAACTCAGGACTTGTATAATAAAAATGTCCTGAACCCCACCTATGGAGAAATGTTTTAACTAAAAATTAATTTTCAGCAATAATTTGACCTTTAAGAGTATTTCTTCATAAGAGTATCATTGTGCTGAAAAAGCAAAAACCCAAACGGAATAAAAAACAGTGCAGTACACAGGGGCATTCTCAGATGAATACCTGGTGAAGAAATAAACGTGTTCAGAATTTTTTTGTGCATCAAGGTTATCCATTTAACTGGTGTCTCTTTTACTACCTCAGAGCATGCATTTTTCCACCCTAGAAGATTTCACACATGAATGGCAGTAACACATTCTGTAATTATCCTTCATCCTATGTCTTTGTCACAATGTGTAATGCTGCAGTTTTTCACTATTTGAAACAGGGCAGGAATTTAAAATAGTTCAGATAAATTTTAACCATAACTGTTTTTTTCCCCAGATTTCTTAGATTGCATAGGAACGTGTTTTAATTAAGGGACCTGGAAGAGGAAAATTCATTAATACTATTATTAATTATTGTTTTGAGAAGAAACATAAGTGAAAAAATAGTTCAGAATCATTTAGAATTTTTTCAAACTAAAGACTTTGGATTCAGTGGGTTAGTAGAAAAAATACAGATTTTACCACTTTGAAAATTTAGACAAGAAATTTCAAGCAATTACCAAGAAATAAAGTTCTTAGTAACATTTAAGCAAAATGCCTCTAATGATTTTGATGCACTTATTGGCTCATCCAGGTGCACTGAGTGAATGCAAATCAATATCATGACAGATGACAGATAGATATTTAATAATCTTTCATAAATATATTTTCTACATGCCAATTAGAACTGGAACCAATACAGTAAATCAATGAAAATATAGTGCCCATTTCATCACCTATAAAATTATGTCCACTTCAAAAATATATGATGATACAAATGCCACATTTAATTTTATTTAATATAATTTAATTTTATCTTCCACATATAGTTGTTTCTCTGTTATTTCTCTATTAAGCATGAGGACATTCTAGTGGAAATATTTTATAGCAGCTTAAGGTTTCAAAACTGCTGTTCAATGAGAGATCTTTCACTACCCGCAGACAACATACAGGCATTCCTGCAAAACTTCTTGTAAGCAATATAAGGTCATTCAAAAACATAATTGCCAGAGGTGGGAAAGACCAGAACTGGTCTTCTGGACCAATTTCATGTGGGATAACTGCAGCTGTTTCATGATTACTACCTCACTCATTCCCCCTTTTCAGGACTTTGCCACATATTGAAGTTACATATCCGTGTAATTTGTGTTTCCTGTCAGGAGCACCAGGGACCCCTCAGGACAGGTGGGAAGGGCCCATCCCCCTGCTGGACTATGGGATTTAAAGCCAGCAGTGAGTGAGCAGAGGAGTGTGTCTCAGACCTGGTGCATTCTCAGACTAGGACAAACTCTTAACACATTTGAAGTATCTGCTGAGCTCCTTTCATCCTTTAACATCCTCCTGTTTCTTAGAGCTACTAGCAAAGCCTATACAAAAGTGAGCTTACCAAACATGCCAGAAGTTTGGTTTCCAGAGCTTCAGTATAACTTTCATCTGGAACAAGTGTCCCTCGGCAGTGCTCCTCCAGCTTGCCAGTGACAGTTCCTTCTCTGATGAAACAGCCTCTATAATTCAGAGGCTGAGGATAAAAGAACTTAGCAAAGTAGGGTTGTTTTTTTTTTTCGGGTAGTTTCAGGCTGCTTTGTCTGGAAACAGAGAAAGAAAGGATAATTTTCACAAGGGAAGCACTGTAAGCAGAGGCAGTAGATAAAACTGTCCCAGTAACAGAAGACCCTACCATTTAGCAGGAACCTCAGGATGACACTGTGCTGTGTGCCAATATCATTCTTGTCTCAGCAAATTGAAAAGGGCATAAAGGAATGTAACGATTTTCAGGATACCTCCTCTCTATTGCTATAGCTCACTAAGGTAGCAGCTGCTGGATGTTAACTTTGCACTGGCAGCACTTCACCTTGCCTGGCCCTCTTCCCACTCCTGAAAGAAAGGAAGAAAGAAAATAACGATGTGCATAAAATTTGAAACAGGTCACAAAAATCAAAAGAAGGCACATAGATCTTACATGCGTCCTAAGCCATTCCTTTCAGATATCTGATGAGAATGAAGGACAAAAAAACCATTAAAATTTATTTGCAAACTGAATCAGCTTAAAAAAAATGTAGTAAGACAGATGGGCTTTGAGAGACTAAATTAAATAATTCTTCAGCATAAGTACCACGTATCTCATAGCTTGGGGAGTTATAGAGAACCTGAGCTCAAAAAATTTTACTTAAATTGTCCAAAACTTATAGTAAATATTTATCCTAAATATTATCATCTTAATAAAAAAATACTAATGAGTGAGTATCAATATTTTTAAAGTGTCAATGCAACATAATCACTATTTTCTAGAATGTTCTCAATTATTCAATACTTTAGGTTCAGTACTAGTAATAGTCTCCTTGTAACGTTGGCAGCATGTATTAATAAATACGTATTCTTGCTCAGTTTTAAAATGTTTGAAAAGTTATGTAGAAGATGCACGTGCCCCACTTTATTCCACCTTTGCATAAGATATTCTAGCATAAGACTGCAGCAAAGAATTGCGTGCTTGTACCTGTTCTGTAAATGGCAATAGAAAGCTATAGAAAGCTGTCCTTCAGAGATTCTTTAACAATTTATAAATTCACTTGAAAAGGAAATAAACCAAAAAAGTAACTCAAGCACAATAAGCCCTGCCCTTCTTCATTACCAAAATATTGCAAATACTGCTGCATTCTGAGGAAAGTGCCTTGATGCACCTCTTGGCGTTCAATAACAAAAATGCTTTCCAGTTTTAGAGTTTCTGGAGTGTCAAAACTAAACTGCATGAAAAACAAAGTGCACTTATGAACTAATGAAATATAAAATAGGGTGGGCAATTAAGAAGAGAGCCTTAAAAAGCACTTACAGAGAAGCCATATTCTACTCCCATTTTTAACTCTGAGACCCATGTTAGCTTCAGCAAATGAGAAGTGCATGAGTCTGACAAGGGCACAGCTTGTCATGCCATCTAAGCAACAGATTGACTGTTCCTGAGAGCTCTTTTTCCTTTGCATAAATTCTTATTAACGAGGGAACGAGGATTATTTCTGAAAAACTGTATCACAGCTATCAGGGAGAGTTTCAGCAGTCCTGTTTTCAATAGCACATGGTACAACAAACAATAATGGACCTCCATCTTCTTCAGAATGTCCTATTTCTCTGCATTTTTTAAAAATAGGTACTATTTTAATACATGAAGAATTTATATCATAATTAGATGGGCATCCAGTAGGTCTGTAACAGCCTTCTGAAAGATAGTTTCAGTGTGAGCTTTCATTTCCTTTAAGTTTAGTCAAAAAAAAAAGAGATCTATTCCAAAATCTGCCAAACTGTTGCCTTTCACCATTTTTCAAAATGTGAAATAAGGAGAGCTTCCTGATCTTTATTATGTCACCATCAACTCCATGAAAAGTGTGGAACTATGCCAGTAGGAACCAGATGCATTGGCTTTTAATTTTATCAAGTAAATAGGAACCAGTTGACCTTTTCTGTGCTATAGTTCTATTAATATCTTCTTTATTTATCTAAGCTTTCTCTGTAGCTTTTAATTGCAATTGCACTGTGTTTTTACAGGCCACAGTAATTTCCTTCATAATTTACAGTGTTACTGAACAATTAAATGAACTCCACAGATTCTCTATATTTCATTGGGAATACATTCCTTTCTTTAGTGAAGAGATACTGGAATGCACTGTTCATATCTCACAAAGAAGTTATTTTTAAGAAATATTTTGCCAGAAAATGTGGTTACTTTATAATGTTTAAGTGTTTATGAGTCCAATTTATTTTGCTGGAAGTAAGACCTGTTCCAAAAACATTATAGATAAGTTAAGAAATAAAAAGTAACATGTCCCTGACTAATGGATTACTTTTTTTCCTTGGAAATGCTAATGCATATATGTATATTTTCCATGGTAACCAGACCATTTTAAATTTCACATACAGGCCTTTCTTCTCTTTGTTTCTGAATGTTTGAAAATATAATGAACCAGTAGGCCCACAGATGCTGAATTTTTATAATGAAGGGCTTCTAAAAATGATTCCTGCAGTTTAGAACTGTCAAAACCTGAAATTTCTCGAAAAAGAACAATGTCCAGAAGCAATTAGTCTGAAACCATTCATTGGTCCCAGATTTCAAATGAGAAATCCTGGATGTAGTAGAAAGTCAAGATTCATATGTGTATTTTTTCTCTGCTTGTAATGGCACCAGAATTGTGAATGTATAACTGTTGAGCAGGCAGGGAGCTGGTGGAACACTGTCCATTTAAGTAGCCTGTGGGAGTTTTCATTCCATGTGAAGCAGATTGTCTAAAATGTCCTTTAGGTGCTCATTACCACAACTTTGGTGAGTTCTTCCAATTACATAAGTTTTAAAAGATAGTAAAATACAAAATATATCCCACTGCCTATAATGTAACCTGTATTTCTTAGGAAAAATTGGAATTTTGTTCTGTCATACAGAAATATTGAGAAGTTTTATTTTTGGGTACATGAAACAAATAATCAGTCCATATACTTTAAACAGGATTTTTGTGTGTATCTTGTAATGATTTAATCAATTAAATCATTAATTTCCTAGCCTTTTTTTGTTGAACTATCACTACAAATGGCTTTTGTGAATGGAGACCAAGAAACCTCTCAGCTCAATTTTCTAAAAATAAGCCTTGTTTATTAAGTGTAGTCATTTAAATTTCATTACAATTCCTACATTTTGCTTTGAAACTGTTATCACGACCTGTCCATACCTGGAACACAGCTAACATTTCCAGTTCTGTTGAAATAAATTCACTCCATTTACACATAGCATATAACAATGACTTCACAGGTAGACATAATTGGATTTATTTCTCTAAGAGTTTCTGTAATTAATCCATAAGTGAATGGTCTCAACTGTCTTGAAAATATCTAAACATATTAGAGGTTGAGCAACTGGAGTACATAAGAAAAAAAAAGAAAAAGAAACAATGAAAGAAATTACTAGGAAAATAGTTTATTTTTATTTCAGCCATTTCCTGTTGGAGTTTAAAAGTCTACAAATACCTGAAGATGTTTTTGATTTTTCTGCTGAAGATAATGGGCCTGGGATTACACTCAGGCAAATACACATGTGCAACCTCTTTATTTTGTAGAGAGTATATTCCTCTGCTCTATCCCAAAGGTGACAGACAATAAAAGCAATTATACTATGTTACTTCAAATATTTACTCATCACATAAATTCAGAAAACACTTCTGCAAAATGGTGAAACCTTCAAACTCCTACTACCTTTCTATTCCACTTGCACATATCTTCAATTTGATGAAGCTCACTCCATCTCTCACTAGTTTATTTTTTTTCTCCCTAGCTTTCATTGGTTGTATGCTCTTTTTTCTGTTACTTTGTTTACCTTTTTCTCCGTTTATTCTTTTTACTCAGCACTGTTGCTAAATCTTTGCTGCTCAGTTCTTTCAGTTTTTTCATTTCCAAATCACATCTCTCTAGGTCAGCCAGCAACAGGCATCAGCATCCTTCAACATTCTTTAATTATTGTGCTGAAAGTAGGCTGGAAATCTTTGGACCAAATTGAGCAGTGTTCCAAATTATAAAGTGAGACCTGAATTTGTGGATTTAGATCAATGCGATACCTCTGCATCATATCTCTTCTATCGTGGTGTGAGAAATTACTGCCTCAAATTTGTGGTTAATAAATGTAGCTCACAGCTTTGTTCTTGTTTGGGATTATATAATGCAGCCCAGAGGGAAAGGCAGATTGAGTCCTCCCTCCGCTGCCAGCTCCTTCCCAGTTGTGCATTGCAGAAATGAGAATACTTCTTGATTTTTTTACCACTGTAAACGAGATCTAGGTTGAATTTATAATTCCCACATTTTTTCAAACTCCCCTTCAGTATTTCAATTTTTCCCCTCTAAATTTAGAAAGAGATTTTGATTCTATCAGTATTTAAAGTGTTCATATGGGAGTTAGAATGGATAACAAGTTTAGGGAGTACATCTATAAAATTCTCCTTAAGTGATTCCACTGGACCAAAGAGAGTAACTGTGTTGAAAGGCACTTCTAACAGATTCTAAACAATTTCAGCTCAGTTTTAAATGTCAAGAATTTGCTCTCCTTTTGTAGAACAAGAGTACAAAAAGTGTGTGATCAAGATTTAGTCTTTAATTTCAGTTATGATTTACAATTCCTGCAGCAAGGGAGGATAAATTATTCCTCTGTGTTAGTTGCCTTTGATTTCTGGAAGCTGGGAGTTATTGTCTTACATCCTAGGGAAATAAAGACATATTTTGAGCCTGTTTTTATGAAAATCGGTAGGCAATTTACTTTTTAACTCCTCTGCATATAGCAAACCACAAAACAGAAAACTGGCAAAGGATTAAATGTTGAAATAAAAAAAGAGAAAAAATAAACTGTTTACACTGGACCTATATAAAAGGGATATATATAAACCAAGCAGGAAAAGTTTTGAGAGAGATTCGTGCTCTGTACAAATTTGTACAAAAGCTATTTCCTTAGCATTGCCAGATATGAAGCACACATCATCTTTAAAAAATTATACTTTACAGTGGAACTTACTGAGACAAAGACATTACAGAACTTGTAAGGAAATGATTAAAAACTTCTGCTGCACTTTTTTCTTCCTTTTTTTTAACAGAAAAATTGTTTTTATCTTCAAAATTAACTAGAAGGTTAAATTATTATGGTATTTAGCAAGTCAAAAATGTTTTCTGCTACTGGTTGTTTCAATAACATTTTGTAAAAGACACTCAATAAGCACTCTGATGCCTAAAAGTAAGTTCTTAATTATGCAAGCATCTTAAATTTGCACAAAACTGTGCTACATCAAAGAGGCAGTCCGCACCCCAGCTTTCTTTTCCACCTCCATGCCTCTGCCTCCGTTGGGTTGGCAGTAGTATTTGGTCAAACATGGACCAAATTGCTTAGCAATCTGGAAATTAAATGTTTGAATCTGAGTCAGCTCACTGTATCTCCAACACAGTGCCTGGGGAACTGCAGCTCAAGGCAGGAGCATCACTCATTTAAGAAGCTGTGGTGCTTGTAGGGTCTGGAACACACTGGGTGTCAGAGAAACCCAGGCATGTAAAGGAGCACCCCAGCAAGTTGGCTGTGAATAGAAGGGTGGTATGTCAGGTCCTCAGTTTCGACTAGTGGTACCTGTCCATTCTAAGATGATTATTATGGAACTATTAAGTTCCACAGCTCTGTAAGACTTTATGAGCTTTTGCCAAAGACTGGCTGTCAAATTTCCGCGGCACTGCTCAGTGTGGTAAGAGGCCTGTAAGCACAGCACCAGAGTCGACTCCTGTGTGCATCCAAGGGGGTCTGCTCGAACCATGGCTGGGCTTACAGGTTTTTCTGCGCATGCTGGAGCAGGCTGGAGGTGTCTTTGGTCTTTTGCATCCTCCCTGGCCAGGTCAGTGTGCACTCAGGGAGACTAATGTATCAACAACTGCACAGAGCTGTGCTTGCATGAATAATCCTGCCAGAGCTGTGCTGGCCTCCCCCAGTGTCTCTGCATCTATGGTACAATTAATCTGTCAACTAAATAAACTGTCTATGGATAACCGAGCCCTGGCTGTGCACAGCAGAACATGAACATATTTAGCACACTGTACTGTGACCGTGCAAGGACAATTGGTGATTAACGGGCAGCTCTTTGTGTCACCGAAGCTTACAAATACACTTCATTAACACTGAAGGCAATCATAACTGAAGGGGGTGGAGAAACTGTTTCCCTAAGCTTAAGTTGTCGTGGAAGTTCGCTAATCAAGTGTGTAATAGGGTAGGGAAATTCAAACTAAAGTCGTGTTTACTACAGGCTTGGTTTAGTAACAGGTGTAGCTGCAGCGTCGTCTGCAAGTGACAAAATCATGTCTACATTTCTGAGGAGGAGAGCTGTGCCATAGACCTTGCAAAACCTGGTAGTTAAACAGCTTAGTATGCTGGAAAAGAGAGCTTGTTTCCTGCCCTGGATGTCAGTAAATGGACTGAGCAAACTGCATTTTAGGGGAGACAATGGAGAAAAGCTTGTCAGAAAGATGAAATCACCAACCTATTTTTGGCTTGAAGTGGACAATATTGGATTTCTAGAGCAGAAAAGTTATTTTCAAAGTTCTGAGTGGGGAGGAGCTAGCCAAACAAGGCTGGGCCCAAGAGTGCCTGCAGGTGTCTTTGCAGCTAGAATTAAGAAAATATTCTGATGACAAACACACAGGGGCTATTTAGGTCTAACAGAAAATTACCTGCTGTGTTTCAAAGAATAATGAGCTGAGTAAGGCAGGGGGTAAATAGTGTTGTCTGTTATCTGGATGACATGCTAATAACTGGGAAGATTTCAGATGAATATTTACAAAACCTAGAGGAGGCCTGAAAGAAATTGCAAAGATGTGATTGTAAAGCTAACAAAGTATAGTGTGCTAATTTTTTTAAATGTTTCTTCCTCCTATACAATCTAGCCAGGTAATGTAGCATATGGACAGAAAATTAAGGCTACATATCTTCCAAGAATTAAAATCCTGTATATATAGAATATAAATAGGGCCTTTAGGATTTCTTCCAGGTTGAGCTTTAGAGCCATGAGATGAGATGTTATATGTTGTGGAGGGATAGTGGGAAGATTCTGTTAGATTGACAAAGTGTTGTATTCTCTAGAATATAATGTGGGATTTTATGTTTAAATTACATTTTTTTAGTTTTTGTTTCTTAAGAGTAAGGGTTGCTTCAGGTGTTAGATGTCCAAGGTACATCTTAGAATATTCTGCTGCTTAGATAGGACTGTGGAATAGTCATTCCAAATGCAGCAACTTTGTTTGGTGTGATCTTTTCTTAAGAAAAAAGCCGAAATGGCTGTGGACAGAATAAAACTGTTTTATGTGGAAGCAAAAAAAGACATTGAATAGTTCAATTTACATTAAAATGACACATTGTCCATGAAAATAGCATACAATTCCTCTCTTCCAGGAGCTGAGCCACAGCTTCAGACATATATAAACCTATAGCTCAAAACATGCTAGATTCCCTTCCAGAATGTTAGCAAAAGGTGGGGGCAATTACTAAGAAAAGTATTCAGACTTGGGATTATTAAATTCCACAATGAAAAAGGTTTTTCCAGCTCACAACAAAATCACAAAGAGTTGGTAAAAATACTTCAAAGATTCACATTCCCCATCTGGTGACAGTGAAGAGCTGGATCTTACCAGATCATTTTAAAGAGTGTCACAGAGATATGCTAATCTGGAGTTCCTGTCCCAGCTTTCATTTGTTCAAGAAAAGTGTTCACTGACAAAGAATTGCTTCACTTACTAAATGACCTCTTTATTGCAGTTATAAATACTGCCCTATAAATAGGAGAAGCCCCTGTACCAGTTAAGAAATTACTTTTACATGCTCTGACTAACTTCATCACATAACAAAAGGGAAACTTTATTCTTTCTAATTCAGGAGATTGAATTAACCATGGCAAACGCTGTCTGAGGACTAAATGTAATAATATCAATATATCTACAACAAGTATACAAAATAGGTTTAAATGGGAAATAAAAATGAAGAAAGAAGTTAATTTAGAGAGCAGATGGAGAAATCAATACGTGGAAAAGGCAAGAAGCAGGTTTGGCAAGTCATCAGAAGATGGCACAGTATTAACAAAACAATATCATGCCACCTGTCACAGAAACCAAACGGCCGAACGCTGATTCCTCAAGGAATCACTCTGGAAAAGGGGCCAAGCAATGGAGACATGATGATCTCTCAGTGGCCAGAACTTGAGGTCTGTGATAAAAACCTATGCTATTTACACCTGAAAAATGTTTGAAGAGGTGGTGTTTTTCTTATAAATGTCATGTCAGAGAAATGTCTATGATTTTATTCAGGATGAATTTCAGATGTTATCCTAGAAAAATGCAGTAAAGGCCCAGCTTTGAATGAACTACCAAAGTAATTTGTGCAGAGACATAAAATAAAGTTAGAGGAAAAGTAGTTGCAGAAACCCACAAGGTGACAGCCCAAATTTCTTGTTAGCACCAAGGTTTGTCCCAACACCTCCAGCTCAAAAGACTTACTCAAAATTATTGTTCTACATTCCATTTCCTACAAACAAAAGCCAGCCAAGAGCACTTGAAAATGGACAGTGTGCCTTTCAGATGTATGTTTCACAGCCTTGATGCCACAGGAGCACAAAGCAGAGTGGGAGGAATAGAGAAAAGGTTAGGAAATTTGTGGTTAGACTAAAGTGGTATATTAGGGAAATGGAGAAGATAAAGATGAAAAAAAGGCCTGCTGTACTAGATAGCATCTTAGTTACATGGCATAAACTTGGAAGTAAATTTAAATGATCAGTTTTCATTGACTGGAGGAAAAGAAGATAATAAGAGAAAGAACACAAAAATATGAATAAAAAAGAACCAAAAAACAATTCCTCTAAGTTAAATTCTAATAAACTGAGAACCTTGAATTGTATTTGTTTGCCTTGACCATACAACTCTAATCACAGAAAACTTTCAGACTTTTTTGAGACCAGCATTATATTTTGATTTGTTTTGCATTAAAATTATTTACAAAATTTACAAGGAATACTATTCAGTAGATTTTCCTTTTTAAATAATGTGATATGGCTCCTAGTTTCATGGATTGGCCTATTTAATTTTCTCAGAATAAGGCATTTTAAGTCCATATGTGATTGAAAAGGTTTCAGTTTCAGCTATGATTTAAGCTTCTACAGCAACAAAGGTTATGTTGTTCTTCGCTGTTGTTTTCCACTTTCTTGGCAGTGTTTTGCAAATGAAAAGTAACGTGATGCTCATTATATGCCTTTAGCAAGGAGTGCTGGAATGTTTGATTTCACATTCCAGCATAGTGCAAAAATGTAACATAAAGCTAGAAGGAATACACAGGGCTTCATGCTGTAGCTCTGATGGTAGAATCACAAAACTACTTTACTCCAAATTAAAAAAAACAAGTTCTTTAAATTATTCTTAACACAGATCTTATACAAGACCTTTAAGGATGTGAGTCAGCTGTGGGGAGCTAAAGCTATGGAAGGCAGCTGGAATCTCACCTTCCTTGTTGAACTTATTTTATCCATCGTAAAAAGAAATTGCAGCTGAGACTATGGAAAGATCCAGAATCCTCCATTCACAACTTCATGCCTTCTAAACTAAGGATGTTAGAACCATCCATTCTCTCCATGTAAAAAATTGCACTCCCTCCTCACAGAAATAGGGTCAGTCTGGAGCAAGTAAAAGTTACATTTACACATCCTCACATTCACCTCAGCAGACCTCAGATGTTGTCTACAACAACAATTTTCAGAAAGAAGTGCCTGCTTGTAATTCAACAGCAATTGTTCTTTTTCCCCATAGAAATAGTTCCTGGTTCAAGCAGGCAGGCCAACATATGCATTCCTTTCACAGAGAAAACATGCTCTCAGCAGTGCTGAGGTAGGCAGGCAACCAGGCATGAAGCTGAAAACACTCAGGCATGGACAGAGCAAGTGCAGGCAAATGCAGCCTTGAGTTCCTGGGGAAAAAGAGGCTAAAGAGGTTGAGGGGAGTTGAGGGGCATAGGTCACATCTCAGATCACCTCCTACTATTTTAATTTTTTTTTTTAACATTCTCAGTATATTTCCAGTAAAAGGAAGAAGATAATTGAGTCATCCCAGCACCAACAGCATTTCCCATGGCCAGGGGAAGGGGTCACAGCATCACTGTAAAACACTGTGCAGCCTGTGACCCCTGCCCTCAAACGTGTGTGCACACAGTTGGACTGCCCAGGCACGGGAGTAGCACTGAGCATTGACCTGGATCTGTGCTGGGCTGAGCTGCCCCACAAAGGCAGCTGAACAACCCTTCTTCTTCTGAAAATTCATTGAAAAGGAAAAGATTCATTTCATTCTTCTGAAGAGTCATTTGAAAGGAAATAGGCTATTCTTCTTTTAATAGGGAGCAGGCAGGGGATGATGGAAGCAACAGGATAGAGGGGAGTAGGATGGCCCAGATGAAGGTAAGGGCAGATTCAGGGACCACCAGTGCAGTGCCAGCCTGGGGTCTGCTCAGGTCTGCTCAAGCAGCAAGCAATTTTATACCTCCTGAGCCTTACAGATCCCTAACCAGTAATGGCTTCTGAAAGGAGAGGGAAGAGGGTGAACCATTGATTTTGGCATAGTCCATGTCCTAAGGTAGTAGAGACACTGACATTTTCACAATTCCATTTTCCTCAAGAAAGCAAGCCTGTTGAAAGAAATTATGGAAGCACCTGCACAGACAGTTTGGGCAGTCATTCACATATCTAAGTTTTAGAAAGGAAAAAAAAATAAAAAGAAATGCCTACTCATGGGCAGAAAAGCCAAGTATGTGAAAAAAAAGAAAAGAGGTCTGCCGAATGAACTCATTCATCAGCAAATTACACATTTGACTGAATGCCGTGAGAGCCTAGTTCTCCTCAGAGTGACACTTTGGTATCCATGTTTTTCTTTCAAATATCTGCTTTCATATCAAGTTAGTTCAGTGTATCAGTCAAAAGAAAATATTTATTTCTGGCAGACCTACAAACACATTTTGAGATCTGAAAATCTAGTTGAAATCTCTTTGATTCATATTACATATATATTACATTACCTCTCTCTCTCTTTCTTTTGCTTCGCTCTTAATACTGAATAATTCTTATCACAGACTTTGTGCGTCCCTCTGGTTTTCTGAAACAGGAAGAAAATAAATATATCTCTTCTTTTCCTCCCTAGCGCAGAGATGAAAATGCTTTTCTCTGTTTATTTGCTTGCATTTGTACGCATTTATGTGATAAGGGGAAAATGTGTCTTGTGCATGTGTAAACAAATTACTGAGACAAAATAAGCTAAGTGTTATCTTTTGTTCTGAAAGCTTTTAGAGTAATGTAGATATTCTTATCTTGTGCAGAAGAGGGCATGATAATGTCCATTATCCTCTGCAAGTTTTGTTGCCTGCACACATCAGCCTGTTGTTCTGTTGTTTCAGAGGACGATGAATGTTATCAAAGACAGCATTTAGCACAGGGTTTGCATTTTCTCAGAAGGCATGTTTTGAAATTTAAAAATTTAGACAAAAGTCCTGATGATAATTAATGGGAAGCCAGAACAGAGGAAATAAGGCAGCAGTTTAATGAAAAGAGGGACAAAAAAAAAAAACAGCTATAACTCATGCAAACCTGAAGCCAAAATGGAAAATGTCAGCTCCACAGTCAAGGCTGGAGACCATTCCTACTGGTTCATTTGTGATTGTCTGATCAGTAGGTGAGAGTTTATAGCATCTGTTCTATTTAGTGAGAGCTAATTTAGAACTGATCCTGTAATGGCCTTTTGTTGTGATGAGTGGTTATCATCAAATGAGGTGTTGAAAATCCTTACTGCTATCCAGTTAAGGCAGGTTTCTGAGCCACCGAAAATGGCCCTGGCTATTCTCCTGTCTTCCAGGACTAATTTTTATGTGCATTGAATTGGACAGGAAAAAAAGGGTGTTTCAATTCTTTCAGACTTTTTCTTCTTTCAAAACCCAGAGATAGTAAGGCCACCCCATGTGAGGCTGTTGATCTCTGAGCTTTGTTCTCAGGGGCAGGGAAGCAACAAAGAGACAAGCTGTTCAGAAGTATTTGTCAAGCTGTTATTTAGCCAATAGTTTCAGTCTTTCTGAAGGAGTCTGAAAAGAAACTAGACCACTCTCCTATAGGATATTTCTGATCTATTTTTTGTTCATCTTAACCCTTTACATAAATGCTCACAGTTATACCAGTTCTGGGCAAAACTGAGCAGAGTGCAGTAAGAAGTGTCAGCATAGAGTCTACTTGTCATCAGCTGCTGTAATGCAGAGCTATGATATTCCAGATGCAAATCCACCAAGTGCTTTAGGGCCCACAGTCACTTCAGAGGCAACGGGCAGCCTCTGCTGCAGCAAGGCAAGAGTTCAGGTGGGACAATCCACTAGATGCTGGTAAGCTCAGTCCTTATTGCACACCTCACCACTGTGTTCCCTTGTTTTGGGTTTACATGGCAATATTTTGATGAGTTGAAGGGTAGCTTTAGTGTTGGCTTCCGTGGGAAGGCGCCAGAAGCTGCCTTCGTGTCAGGCACAACCAGTTTCACCTAGCTCCAAAGCAAACAGTTCATTGGCAAAAGCTAAGCCCATCAGTGATGCTGGTGATGCCTCCGTGATAATTTCAGAAAGAGTAAAAAATGCTGTGCAGCATCTGTAAGGGGCACAAGTGAGAAAAATGTGAGAAAAACAAGCACCCAGATTGGTGAAGAAGGAGCGGGAGACGGTGCTTCAGGCACCAGAGCAGAGATTCCTCTGCAGCCCATGATGAAGACTGTGATGAAGCAGCTGTGCCCCTGCAGCCCATGGAGGCCCACCGGGGAGCAGAGATCCACCTGCAGCCTGTGGAGAACCCCAAGCCAGAGCAGGCAGAGATGCTCTGAAGGAAGCTGCTGCTCATGTAGAGCCCATGGAGGAGCAGCCTCCTGGCAGCAGGCATGACTTATGAGGGACCCATGCTGGAACTGCCTGTTCCTGAAGGACATTACCCTCATGGGAGGAATCCATACTGGAGCAGCTCTTGAAGAACTGCAGTCCGTGGGAGGGACCCCATGCTGGACCAGGGAGAGACAGTGAGGAGGAAGGAGTAGCAGAGACAAAAGCATTATGAATTGACCACAATAATTTCCTCTGGGTGAGGGAAATGGAAGAGTCATGAGTCTTTCTGCCCTATCTTAGCCTATCAGCTTTTTCATCATCTTTTCATCTATTGAGGAAAGGGAGCAGACTTCTTTTTGCAAATACTTGCAACCTCTACTAGTGCAGAGATTCTTAAGAGAAAATACACTAAAGCCTTATTATATACAGTGTAAATAAGTATAGCTATAAAAAATAAATTAAGCTAATGCAAAGGTGAAAAAAACCTAAAATTAAATGAAAAAATAAAATCAAAGGGAATTCAGTAATTCATTTTAAAATTCCACTCATGAATTAAGAGCTGTTTCACATCATCTGCTTTATTTTAGTCTCACAAGGAAAGTTAGCCTGGAGCAATCAAAAACAGGGTAAAAATTCACAAATGCTATTAGCCCAGTCAGTATTTCAGCAGTCTTCGACTGCTAAGGTGTTCACAATTTGGGGGAGTGGCAGTGTGGGGAAGGGGACAAAGAAAAGGAAGAGCAAAGGACTATATCCAGAGTACCTATCTCATGGTACTTCAGCCCCAGGAGAGTGCTGAGAGTTCACCTGCTGTTAAGAGCTGCTGGCTAATTATGTAGAATTGTAGAAAAAATGCTGTTGGAGGTCATTTGATCCAGTCTGCTGGAAAAAGGGCTAACTTTGAAGTCAGGTCACAATGTTCATACCCTTTCCACACAAATTCCAAATGTATCCAAGGACAAAGACTACACAGCCTAGACATCTTGGTGGCCCTATGCCAGTTTCCCAACATATCCCTTGCAACAGGAAGTCCAAAATCAAACACAATACACCAGAGGAGATTTTACAATTGCCCAATATTAGTCCACAGTAATGTAACTCATCCTGATGACTAAACTCCTGGTGACAATGCGCTGTATATGTTTAAGAAGAAAATACTGTCCAATTTGCCCTGCCAGATATGCAGGCTCTTCTCTGCAAAGGCTCTTTTGCCTGTGAAGAACACAACTAAAAAGACACAGTAATCTTTTCCTTATCCTCTGACACTCAGTCACATACTCACATAACCAGCAGTGGGCTCTCATTTCCTTAATGCTCCTTCTTCAGCCAAAGTTCTGATAACACAATATAGAGGGAGTTTGGTGCCACATTCCCATTGCCTGTTATAATGTCCCTTTCCAAAGTTGTTGGGTTGTTGTTTTCAGTACCTTCCATGCCACAGAGGACAGTGTGAATGTGTCCTAAAGAGTCATGTCCCATTTCACATGGTAAGCACGTGGTAACCCCCTTGTAGAAGCTTGAATAACACCCTGTCCTCTCAAACTTCACATGACTTTTTAGTGAAAATGCTGCCTGGATTTGCTAGACTGAAGGTGCATAAACTATGTGTCTCTATCCAAGGGATGGATCCAACTTTTAGTCTCACCTTCTGCAGAGTTCTGCTTTGCAAAGCCTACTGGCCCCAGACCTCATCGTGATATTCCTTACATCAAAATGGGTGGCACATCTGTATTCATACTGGATATGACAACAAGATATTAAGGTGCTTCAGAAGTAAAATTTGATTTCTTTCAACTCACATCATGGATTTTTATATCTTAGGGGCTGGTTCTATGTTCTTTTCATCGAATGAGTAGCAGTTACAGAGATTAGCATCTCAGATCATGAAAGAAATTCTATTGCATTATATTTTCAGCCTATAATAGTTGTTCCAAAAGCTTAGGATGTGGTATTGGTTTTTACTGTAACATTATTTGCTGGAAGAAATAATTTGAGCTGAGCACTAATGAACATACAGGCTGCTCTTCTAAATGAAGAGCATATATACTTTATACTTTATTCTATTTTAAATGTAATTTTGGCAAGAAGAGGAATAAAAATAAAGTATTTCAATGTCTGGACAACATGTTACTGACATATATAATTTTCTGTTGACTTTTCTAACATCAACTTGCAGAAACATTATTATTTTTTCTGGTTCAGTAAATATTCAGCCCTGGATTTAGCTGTTTTGTGTGGGTTGTAGTTGTTTTTTCAGGCTAATGGAGATTAGAGACCTGTGAAATGCTCATAAGATACCTCACAGTAGAGAGTTTCCAGTCTGGTGTGTTAAATAGGTTCAAGCAGTTTCTCTATATTATTTAGCACATACTAATATAAAACAAGAGTATGAACTGATTTACAGATTATCCTCTAGGGCAGAATCATAAAAATGTATAGGCATATAAAATCAAAAGGAAAAGGGAGAAGAGACTGTGTATCTTAATAAACCAAGTGCATGAAATATTGAGTATATATTCCATTGCTTAAGACAAAGTAATAATAAAAATTGCAATAAAAATAATTAGGATATCTTTAGACTAGAAATGACCTGTCAACCTCAACTCTAAACCAAAAAATGAAAGTATAATTTCAAACACCAAAAAACAAAGATGTTTTATATTGAACTCCCTAAAATTCTGAACAAATGTGATTAATACTCTTCCACATGAGCTAGTACACATGTACTGGTAGGTAAGCACATTCAAATAAAGAGAAAAAAAGTAAGTAAAATGCTTTGTGCATATAAAGACAAAAGACAGGTTTCATTTCTCTGGGTATTTACTTATCTACTGAGAAGAAATGCTTTTGATTTTGACATTTGGAAATGGAGTATGAGGAACTTCTAAAGAATACTATCATAGGTCTCTGAGCCTCTTCATTGCTTCTGAGAACATAAATACATGGGCTAAAATTCATCTCTTCTGCTTTTTAGCTCTCCATAGTTAAAACACTTGACTTTACCTAGGCTTTCAGATGACGATGAGAAAGATGTTACCCTGAAATCTTTGGAAATGGGTCAACTATGCATTAAGAATGGAGAGCTCTCTGATTCAGACAGCTTTCTAGAGGAAGGTGAGATGAATCCAGGAGAAGGACTATGCAATCATAAATATGTGTCCCACCACTCTTACTACAGAAAGAAGACTCCTATCACAAACAACATTCTCAAAACTGAGATAAGTAACAGTACGTAATTTAACTTCTATTTCAGTTTCATCTCCTATCTCTATAAGTTCTGCTAAGGTTTTTGGAGCATAGACACTGCCTTCATCTCTGCCTATAAATAAATATTAGTAGTATTGCACTGGTAATAAATCCTCATCATCCACAGGGGGCTTTTTTGCTACAGTACTGAAAGACTACAAAGACAGAGGTTGGCTTTCAGACAAGTTCACGATTCATTTTTTCTGTGGTAATGCCCATTGATTCCAGTGGGAATTCATTGGTGTACATGAGGTTAGAATTTAGTCTATGGTGTTCACAAAGTGATGTGCCACAGCAAAACTTTTTGTTTCATCACCTTGAAATATGTCTTCATTAAGGATCTCTATTTTGGTTCCCTGTCAAAATTATTACAAAGCTCTACTTAATAAATGACATGTTTTTATATTAGAAGTCAAAGGAAACTATGTCTCTGGAGCTTAAAAAACACTCATTACACCAACTTGTAATTGTTGATCATTAAGGAATTATTCTTCCAGTAAAGTTCAACTCAAAAGTAGTTTTTTATAATACTTTTTTTTTAAAAAAGAAACATTTTTTACATTTAAATCCTGAAAACTCATGTGCAGATTGTTTTTGAAGAAAACAGGTTGTTATCAGTAGTTTTAGCCCTAATCCACCTCCTGTCAATTTGAAAGAGTATTATGGGGTCTAATCCTGCTCCTACTAATTCAATGAATAAGCTCAGACAGAACATGCAAGGACAAACACATTGCCTTTATGCTGACTTCTGCAGAGAAAATATCCCTCTCTTTCTTCTTAAGGTCCTTTTACCCTCCTCATGTACTGCAGATAAGATCCAGAATCGAGGTTTAGGGCATTATTTATAGAAAATGAAAAAAAAGTCTATGTTAGGCTTCCATGACTGCTACCCTGAGACCCTGACAGACTCAGGCACAAAAAATAGCATCCATGACTCTGTAACAATAGGATTTTTACTCCTACAAAGCAAAACTGTTTGTCTGCAGAAGAGAGAAATATTTTAATGAAGTCTCCTCTGCTAAGTGTTCTTTTTTTATGGTGCCACTCGGCCTTTGGCAAGAGCTACCCTGTAGTCCTAATGCACTTCTTGCATAACAGCTCAGCTTAGTAGAAAGGACTAGATATAATGCAGTACATGACCTCCCCAAATTCATCCCTTTTATGGGAATAGAATAAAATAAGTATCAATGTAATTACATCTGACATGTCCAAAAGATTTTTGGAAGAACAACAGCATTTATTACACTTGTTGGTTTACGTCACATTCTGATTTATTTTTCAAGTAATATGTTATATAGGTTTATAAACTACTTAAGGTGAAGGGGTTTTTTAAAGGATTAAGTAAATCTGCTCAATCCCTTATCTACAAGCTAAAATGCATCAATTACTTGGACTGTCACAAAGTTTTGATTGTCTTTAGTGTTTCTCCAACACACTTTAAGGCTTACTCTTCTTATTGCAGCAAACATTTGTACTAACAGGAATTTGGCTCCACTATGTCATAACCACACTTTGATGAACTCTGTGTTTCAGGAAATCTGTCTCAACTGACTGCTTTTGTTTGATTGCTCATTTTTCATAGTTGCCTAATTATTATGTCAGAAGGATAGAATGGATGCAGATGAGCTGAGTCACCGTTTTATAGTCAGCAGCAACCACACCCTAAAATCTGGTCCATATTGTGCAGAGGGTCACAGACTACCCTTTACTCAGAGCAGAAGCAGTGCCCCTCTCCCTGTGGGATACCAGCAGCAGTGAGTACAAATATGCTGGAGGTACAGCCACTGGGTTGCTTGTCTCTTCAGCCCACCCTGTGAGCTGGTGGATGAAATCCAGTCCTGATCTGGGGTCTGTGCCAGACAACACTAAGCTGAAGCTGATAAATCTCTTTAAAAGGTGACCAGCACATCCACGTAGTTTCCTCACCTAAACCTGCACATCACTTAATCACTGAGCAGGAGGACCACATGCATGGCTGTCCTCATAGACACGTGTATAATCCCTGAGGAATAGGAACCGTGTCCCCAGACACCTCTTTCTTCTCTTCTCTCAGGCCCTTTGTTCTTCTCTGTGAGGTTTTTCTGATGGTACACATATGGTGACACACATATTTCTATGAACACAGGATCCCAAAGCCTTTAAGCCATGATCCTACAAACTAAAATTTGAGTTCCACTGACTGGACAGTAGTTCTTATGACTGGGAGAATCAGAGATTAGCAGACAGATGGAACCTTTTTAGGCTGGAGAAGGGAGGAGGGGAAACAAAAGTGGCATAATATAAGATCTGAAGGAAAAAATACTGCTCAGCTGTGTTCCGATTTATTGGCACAGATGGAAATTGCTGCATTACTCCCTAAGAAGCTTCTATTAATTTCGTCTTTTATTTTCTGTCCTGTGAGAGTTGACCTCCTGTAGACTTTTTCTCCACGCCTTCCAACACTTTCTGAAGAGGAACAGGCCAGTGATACACCTGCATGCCTATTTATTAAAGACATAATGTTGATAATAGAACATAGGGATCTTCTAGCTCCTAAGGCAAATGCATTTGGTGGCTAATGCTGATGAGCACATTAAGAAAAAAAAGGCTTGGAGAGCGAGAGTTTGAATCACTATCTGACTTATGAGCCTGTAATAGCACAGTTTTGAGTAAAAAGAAAGATAATGTCTCCTAACATTTATAACCAAAATTTGCTCTACTTTGAAAGCAATGAAAGTAGTTTAGTGGCTTTTTACCTGTTTAACACCCAGAACTGATCTGTCCTCTCCAGCACAACTCTGAGATCTCACATTCTAAAGTTTTCCAGCAGGGTGAAAGATGATTTAAATCCACCAGAGAAAAGCCAGAAAATATGACAGGAGTTGCAGTAAAAGGACTACATGATTAGTCAGTCTCAGATTTTTGAGTAAGTATACATTTTCTATGGAAAGTATTATTAGTTCAGTTTCTGTAGTGTTAGAAGAAATCCTAAGTATGGAAATAAAAGAACGAGATTGCTGTGCATCTTGGCAGTGGCTGTGGTAGTGGAGCAGATTCATGTTCTTCCCATAAGAAGAATCCTTGAAACTGTAGCTAGGGGTGAAAGACAACATCAAGGAGAACCTCTGGTCTGGTACCAGGTGTAGTTAAGCAGGGTACAAGAGACCAGTACAGTTGTGAGAGCATAGCAAATTCTGTAAGGGCATGTGAGATCTCTTGCAGAAGATAAAAATTATTATGAACCATGCTAATTACCTCATTAAGTAATGTGCCTTATTATCATAAGAAACAGAATTACTATCAGCATTAGTGAGATCTCTGCAATCAAATATAGATTGTGAGCCAGATCACAAGCATCAGATACTTTCAGCTGAAAGTGGGTACTCAAAAAAGCCCTCTGGCATAGGTGAAACTGTAGTTGAAGTGATGGGGTTAGAATACAGCCCTAATCAGTCATTAGAAATGATGCTGCACTTGAAAATACTAGTTTTGAAGACACTACTCTTAAAGAAAATTCAACATCTATGATTTTTACTGTGTTGAATCCCTGGGCTATAAGTTGGTTTAAGAGTCCTTGTCATCATGAGACACCAGCTACCAATTCCCACAGGAGAAGAGAAGTCAGTTCTGGAGATAAGTGTGTGCAACACAGCACAGCACCCACAGCAGTGACGCGAAGCCATACCTGTCCCTCCTCTGCCTCTGCACCATGTGACAGCTCAAAGCCAACAGGTCATTTCTTCACTCATTCCCTAGCGACACAAATTCTGTACAGAGGTGAAAATCGGTGGGAACCCAGGGGGCAGCTGTTAGGTGGTTCATGGAGAAGTAGAGCTTTGAGGTGTGTAATCTGTGTGCATCAGGAGTGCAGCATTAGCACTCTTCTCCAATTCCTGCTGAAGCACAAAAGCTGTGCAGTTATAATGTGGGCACAAGTAAGAAAGCACCTACATAAGAAAGTCAAGGAGAAAAGTAAGGAGAACAGTGCTTAACACACTGAAAACAACAAACCTGACAGAAGACTTGCTATATAAAAGTCTCTAGAAAGTGATTTATACTGTGTGAGAAGTAAAACTAATTGAAAATGCATAAAAAGGAGAGAGTTTGGCATTCCTCATTAAACCGTGTCTGCTGTTGTAGAGATAAAAGAAACACAGTTTGAACCAAAAGGTTGAACAGAAACTTAAAATCCAAGGACAAAACTTTCAGTGAATGGCACAGGCAAAATTAAGCATGAGAACTGCCAGATTTATTGGTTAGAGTTCCCAATGGATTTTGACAAACAGAAAGAGAAATACATCAAATATAGTTATATTTGGCGACAGGTAGATACTGGGAGGTTATTCTTTGATGCTGCTGTGGACGTTGAGGTCAAGCTGGAGAGAGTGGCTCAGGAAATAATCTTCAATCTGTGGCAAGAGCGCTGGTCAGGAGGAACTTTACTTGCTTGTTATTGTTTACATCTAGGGGTCCAAAAGCACAGCCTGCAGGGCCAAGATAAATGATCTGCAATATATTGCTTTTAGAGTACTCTCAATTGACCATGTAATTCTTAAGCTTCACAGTAGTTCAAAGCAAGCTGCTGCATAGTTCAAAATGCTCAGGAATCACTGATTTGGGTAATTCACTGCAGACGGTGGATAAGCAGAAGGAACACTTATTTGCAGCACAGGAATCTCTACTGGAAAAGTAACTTTTGTAGTGCTTTCAGGCCAATGTGTGACACACCACAGCATTTCTCTGAGCATGACACCCAACCTTTGGAAAGGCAAAGAATTACAGCAGAGGCATAATATTAATGATTCAGAAAGTCTTGTGTCACAACCCTGAGCACTGCAGTATCTAATTACCAGGCGTAACGGTTTGCACACAGGCTGTGCCAAATAATGACAAGAGAATTAGACACCTAAAAATGGAGTTTGCCCTCTGGGGAAGGTCAGTGTAAGCCAATTGGTGGGAAAAAAGCCAAAGCAGAGCTGTGAGACTGAATTCCTATTCCCTCACAGAATCCGGATCGATGCTACAAAGAGGGCTACATTCTGTAGAAAAATATACTGAGCCATCATCTTAAGTAAAACAGGATTGTCTTTCAAAACCTGAAGAAGGGAGTGGATAGAATAAGACTTCCTTCCAAAAGCTGGGGAAGAAGTGCAGGTGCTCCTTCTGAGTTCCAGCCTTGGTGTTCAGTGCAGACAAACCATCTGTTGGATAGCTGGGATCAAAAAGTTTTCATACATGAGGGATTTGACCCTTCATAAAAGCTCCAGCCTCTAAAGACATTACTCATTCTTGACAGATAGTGTTTTCTTCATATTGAAATTCAAAAATGAAAATTAATTGGAAAAAAATGACAAGACTTCTTGTAGCTGTGGTTTGATTATTCAATTAAAGCAGGCTTGGACTGTTGAATGTTTATAAGCATTTTATGAAATACAGGCTGCACAGAAAGATATTGAGAAAATCCCTTTCCAGCATTCCCTCTTGCATGATTTCTTGGCAACACATGTAGGGAATATGTATTTGCATCACTCAGGGAAAAGAAGTCTCATGTGACCTTCCAAAATCCTTCTGTTTACCATTGGCATCTGATAAATTTTCTACAAAGCTTCAGACTTTTTAATGAATACTGAAACTTTACAGACTGCATTTTAACATATAATGAAATTACATTTAGGGGTCCAGAAGCTCCATTTCTGAGCAATCCATGAGGAAACTCAAGGTGTATTTGCAATCTCTAAAAAGATAAATTTTGAAAACAAAGCTTTCTTAAATATTGTATACAAGAGAGAGAGAAACATTTCTTTAAAATAGAAAAAAAAAAACCACATGGAAAATTTATTTCTTTCCTACTTGAAAAGAATAGTATTGGTCAGCATTACAAAGCTTTATGCCTGAATGACTGAGAGGATTGGTAGTGAAATACAGAACCTGTCAGTCATGGGACATGAATTCAAATAGGAAAGGGGTTAGTAGTGACAGAAAGTCATTACTGTGCCATTGCAGTGTGCTAATGTTCAGAGATTCATTGGTGGCATGAGTCCAATTACCAGCACACAAGAGGTCACATTACAAAATGCACGAGCAAAACTGGCAGAGGCAGACCCATTTCTACTCTTTGTAACATGCTGCTGCATTGCCATATCCAAAGATACCCATTCAAATTTGTGTCAGGAGTCAGAGACAGTGTGGTTAAGCAGTCAAGCTCCACACTACACAATTTGATGAAGAGAGAACGTCTGAAATCACTGATTCAATAATTCAATTTGTAATTGTAGTAGTTGCAAATTTCCCTATTTAAATTACATATACCATGCAGCACTAAGCTTTTACAGCCTGCAGAGGCAGTGACTGGTGGCTGGGAAGGTGAGGGTTAAGCTGTCCCTGGGCAGAGCAGCTCATACAGGCTCTTGGTTTCTTTGCAAGAAAGGGGATATAACTATGCTCAGCTGAAGCTGATTATTCTGCCAGGCTGGAGCATCACCTCCTTCTTTCAAGCTTTGGAGTGATTTAGCACTGATGGAAAGCTGAATTGTGCAGAGCCTTGAGTGAACTAAGAAGAGGCTTTTGTTTTGCCAGTCTAGAAGTATATGAGTTGCTTTGATTCTCCTGGACTCACCTGAGTAAGTTCAGAAATCTCTGAAAATTGGAAAAGAGCAAAAAAGACTATTAGACCAAGAGAAAAATTAGTAAATGGTTGATTGAAGCTGATACGTTTTCTCAACTATATTCTAAATAAGAGGGCATGAAAAATATCATGAAAAGGAGTTGAATTTTTGATGCAAAATAACAGTAGATATTCTCAGAAAAATTACTTTCCTGATTACTAGCTAGAAAGGGACACTAAGACTCTGGATTATTTAGTGAATAAAAGATTTACAATAGAATTATTATCACTTTGCAGGGGACGTTATTGGTCTTACCTAAGTGTATATATGTAATATAAAATGTATAGTGCATAATATATAATAATGTATCATATATCATTTATCATTTGTGTCTGTGTGTGTGTGTATAAAAATATATGAATACTTTTTACACTTGGTTGAACAGATTTCAAGTAGGCATTAGAGAAAAAATAAGTGAAGTATTCAATATTTGGCAGAGATCCCTAGAGACTTTGGTCAGTAGCTATGTCACACTGACAAAAGCTATTTCATGTTTTTCAGCTCTGCCTGAAGGAACATAAAATAATACAAATCCATTGGTAGTTGTGTTGGCAAGCAAAAAATTAGCTTGGCCTAATTGGCCAGTACTGAATGTGACACAAAAGCCTATTTTCAAGGGAGGTGAAAGTATGTGAAGCAAAACAAGTAATAAATAGAAAGTTGGGAAGATGAATACTTTTAAAGAGAAGGCAATAATTCTATTTATTCTTTAAAAAAAAAAATTTAAAATATTTCTTCTGTCAGTATTTTAACATACTAAACTTGCATTGTTTCATGGGACTGAGTATAGGGAAGAAGAACCAGGATGTTTTGAAGTTGGAAAGTGTACCAATGAGCAAAAGCAAACCTGTATTGTAGTCTGGGAATTTTGCAGAATCATGGAATCATCAAGGTTGGAAGAGACCTTCAAGATCATCTAGTCTGACCATCAACCTGGCACCACCATAACCACCCCTAAACCGTACCCCCAAATGCCACACCCAGACACTTGAACACTTCCAGAGATGGTCACTTCACTACCTCCCTGCACAACTTATTCCAATGCCTAACCACTCTTTGGGGTGATTTTTTTCTTTTTAATATCTAATCTCAGTCTCCTCCAGAGCAATGTGAGGACATTTCCTCTCATCCTTTCATTTGAGACGTGGCAGAAGAGGCCAAGCCCCATCTGGCTACAGTTTCCTTGCAGAGGGTTGTAGAGAGCAATGCAGTCCCCTGTGAGCCTCCTCCCTCCAGATTAAACAATCCCAGCTCCCTCAGCCCCTCCTCATGACACTCTGCTCCAGCCCCTTCAGCAGCTTCTTTGTTCCATCTCTGACTCGCTCCAGCACCTCAATGTCATTCCTGAACTGAGGGGCTCAGAACTGGACACAGGACCTGGTCTCACCAGGGCTGAGTACGGACAGACAATCCCTTCCCTCCTGGCCACACTATTTCTGACACAAGCCAGGATGCCACTGGCCTACTTGGCACAAGCTGGCTCATTTTCAGCCAGCTGTAACCACCAACTGCAAGTCCTTTTCTGCTGGGTGACTTTCCAGCCCTTCTGCCCCCAGCCTGTAGCTCTGCATGGGGCTGTGTGACCAAAGTTCAGGACCCTGCACTTGACCCTGTTGAACCACACTCCTTGCACACACACTCCTTTGACCAAATGCCCCAGAGCCCAGAAGTCCATTTTGATTGCTCCAGGACTAATTTCTTCAACCTCATCACTACCGACCTGACAATAGTCAGAGGGTTGTAACAGATCAGGGGGTTTCCTAGTAATATCCCTTACCTGGGCCCCAAGGAGGCAAACTTCCCTGTGGGCTAGGTCCTGCTTAAAAAAAAAGCAGAAAGAGTTGCAAATTTGCTGGTAATCATCCCTACCTAGATCTTGATCTGCCCATTAGAGTGCTGAAAAGCATGAAGGCCTGCAGTAGCTAAAATCTCTTGTCAGTCAGAGTTTTACTTGAACATGGGAGCAGCTGGATTTGATTCCCAAGTGCAGTCAGCTCACAGATCTCAGTGCTGTGCCCAGTAGCTGTCACAAAAAGAAGCATGGTTGTCCTTGCAAACTTTCACAGTGCTTTTTAGTGTTAATGTGATTTATACTTTGAGCAGTTTTACCTGGTGACTAATATATACTCGAGAGAAATTTAGGATTGGATTGGCAGATCAATGCTTTGTTTTAAATTTGCTGCTATTTAGCTCAAGTAATAAAACAAAAAGGAAAAATGTTGAAACTAAAAGGAAACTAAATAAACTATTGAAACTAAAAGGAAAATGAGCACTGGGCCCAGAATATACCTATTCACACAACTAATAGGAAAACTCTTTCTCTGCTGGAACAAGGTGGCACATCAAAACATACCCCTGGGCTTCAGAAAGCATGTTTGAATCTGCACCAAAATCTGTGCTTCACAGCTCAATCATAATTTTAGTTATGATGCTGAAAAACTTCACCAAATAGCGTGTTCCTAGAAGGACTCAGGATTGTGTTGGGTTGTCATCTTCCATGTGCTCATGAGGTGTCTGAGGGAGCAGAGAGTGCCCATGAACCCAGCCAGGTGAGGGAGATTTGGTGAGTGATATTTATCAGTTGCCTTGGAACTGTTTCCCAGGAAGAATGTGTCCATTCTGCTGGGAATCATTGGAGCCTGGGCTCTCTTTACAGCAACCCTTGATGTGGTCAGTGCCTCTCACACTGCTCCTGTTTAGCACCAGTACTATGAGGTCTTTATTCAGTCTGGGCACCACTGGGCACCACGGCCAGACCATCACATGGAGGCATTGCCCATCTTTTACTTGTAACCCTTGAAGTTAAGAATGGCTGGAGATGGTGCTACTTTTGAAGGTGAGGCTTTTTATAGCCAGATGTTCATGTTGCTTCCACATAATGTCTCAGACCAAAACTGTTGGGAATTCTTTATACTCTAGTTTATTTGTATCAATTTATTTAAAATGATGAGCCTTTGGGATTGGTGTGCATTCATCCAGATTTGTTCATCTGTCCATGGGATATAAAATACTGTCTCTTAAAATTATATTGCTTTTTAACACAGTTCTTCCAAAAAAGGATTTTCTGAAAGAACAAAGGGAGAAGAAAAAAACACCCAAAGAAACCCAAAAGTAAAAATTCATATAACAAACAAGATACATTCCTTTTAACCTAAATGTTGGTACAAATCTAGGGGTGAATTTTCTTTGTCTGGTTAGCACAGGTGCTGGTGGAGCTGTGCCATTTCAATGATTATTTTGTACAAATTATGTGATGACAGTCATCAAATCACCCATGCTATGCCAGAAGACCAACAGCTCCTTTTCCTCTCTCAGAGATAGATATCTAGGAAGCTAGGCAAATATTACCAGCTCCCACCAATAAAGATTTGGACAGAGAAATAACAAGGGTAGGAAATCACACATTAACATTGTGGTCCCTGTCCAAGCTGGGACCAGAAATATAAGCTATCCTGAACTGATCCATACCTCTTTTTAGAAATCTGTGTGCAGTTATGGTCTTTTTCCCCTGCAAACAGTGTAAAAAAATAGAGGAGATTCAAAAAAGGGCAAAAAGTGTGATCAAACATAGGGAGCAGATTCTGTATGAACACAGTAGGACTTGTCAGCCTAGGAAGGAGGTAAGGTAAGTAGGTATGAAAACACAAGAAGCAGGAGGAGAGAGGCTGAAGAATATCACAAGATGCTCTTTTGAATGCAAGAACCCGGTTGGGGGCATCACATGCAACAAGGAACTGCACCCAGAAGAGTCAAAAGGACACTCACCAAGGAACTGCCAGTGTTGTGAATGCCAGAGATATGCACAGATTTAAAGGGTCAAAATGAAGTCCATGGAAGTGCAACCCTCTAAGAATAACAAAAAAAAAAAAATAAAATACAACAAAAAAAATTATAGTTGGCATTTTTTCATTTATTTGTAAGTGGTTGAAGGATGAAAGATCCTTCAGTGATATTATCATGTATATTCTCTATTCCTATATGTTTATTTGCTTCAGATTAAATTTTGGAGACTGAATATTAGGGGTGAAGTTTCAGTCTGAACTGTTACTGGCATTTTTTTGTTCATTTATAAGCCATGAAAGAGCTGGTCAGTTCATCCTATATATGTATTTGTGTGTGGGCTCATGTTCTGACAAAAGAACTGTTAGAAAATTAGGTCCTAACTAAGTAAAGCAAGTCATTGATTTTTAGGAGCAAAGACTCTTGAACATTTTCTCTTTGTGAAGTAAGCCAGAATTACAGGAGCAAAGATCAAATTGTCTTTTTTTTCCCTCTTAGTTACTTTTGACTTCGCATAGAATATAAAAAAATTGTATGTCTGCATCAGGCCCCAGAAAATATATATTTGAGTGACACCGGAAAAGTATATTCTTCCTTTGTACCATCTTATGAAATAACATTTAGCCAAGCACTTATTCTCTGTTCATCACCATGGTATCTTAAAGACTTAGAATTCTAAAGTAATACAACAAAGTAAAGAATTAATTCAATGTTAATCAGATATCGTATTCTTAGGAGTAAAGATAATCTTAAGAAATTAAGACATTTTTACTTACATCTGAGTCATTCTTTCAAACCTGGCTCATTTCACATTCACATACAGTAGTGTTTTAAAAACAGAATTAGCTCCCAAATTGTAACTGTACAGGCTGAATCCTTAAGGCAACACAGTTGAAATGCTTATTTAGAAATTCCACTTAAAATTATTACCAGTAGCAATTTATATTATCTATTGTTGGATGTAATGTTGAAATAAATGGCTAATTAGTGTCAATTCACCAGCATTTAGTTACCAAGCAGCTTGAAGGCTCTAGGGAACAGCTTTGTAACAATCTACAGCATTCTCTTCAGACAAGGACCCCATTTAGCAATTGTCAAATGTAATTTGACATGTCTGTAGTATTGCTTTATGCATGGAACTTCTTTTTGTACTCTTAGAATGGTTAGCTTCTGTATTTTTAGTGACGGTCTTTTTTTAAGTGATCTCAAAATCAAAGTGGTTACCTGGAATTTGCTCTCTTGCAATGTACGTGCTTAGTCCCAGAGCCAGTCTCGGAGTTCTGAAGGGAGTTAATGGAGACTGGTTTATTCATATGCCATGAGAGCACAAAGGCAGGGCTTCACGAGTCACTCATCCTCTGCAGAGTGTGTGGCAGTCTAGTTGATTAATTTTATTGCTGACATACAGTCTTCCATCCACTGAACTAAGCAAAAAATCCCAGTGAATAACATGGCAGATCTCTCAGGAGAGCATCTCCATCACAAAAACCACTGCTGGAAGACTCAGTTCTGAGTTACTCAATAATGGGACATGATGTCTACATCACTTTAAACAAATGTGGGGTTTGGAAGCACAAGCTTCCTCTGCAGAGACCTTCTGCAGTGATTGTCACAGTGTCAGTGTCCCCTTCAGGCAGGAGATGGCTTGGGCACTGGCAGGGCCACATAGACTGGGAGCACCTGCACTTGCCACAGAATCCTGGTTCTGTGTGAAGGGTTGTGCAAAGCTCCCTTTGCCTGCAAACTCTAAAGAAGGCACATTTTCACCTGTGCTTGTGGGTGATGGCCAGTGTATTGTGAGAACCACCATGATTTAGGAAACACTTGGAAAGGCAGCTTGCACGCTTTCACATGAAGAACAGTTTTAGTGCTATGTTGCTTTTCTTATCCTTATGAAGTGTTGGATCCATTCAGAAACATTCTCTTTTTCCTAACAACAAACATGTTTATTTTTGCTTCTGAAGTCTAGGGAAAAAAAAAACAAATAGAAAGGCCATCTCAGTAGTATGTCTGTGACTGGAATGCTGCTGCTGGGAGTAGCTGAGCTGTACCTCTGATAGACTAAAAAACCCCATGCAGGATGAAGCAGTCATCATACTTCTGTGATGATTTGCTCAAGAACAGGTAGGATATTAAGTTTTCCTGTTCAGTGAGGGAGAGATGACAACACAAGATATCTTTTACCTCTTTGAATTTAATATTTCATGGTAAAGGAAAACAGAAGGAATTTGGTTATCTGAAAGTCCACCTGTGCAAATCTGTTTAAGCAAAAACCCTGGTGCACATTCAAAACAAAATAAAACCAAACAAAACAAAACACAAAAACCACAACCCTCCTCCCCATCAAATTCCCTGACTTTTTTTAGAAATTCTGTATTTCAGGAACTGCTAACCTAACCAGGTGCAGGAGCACTATTTTAATTCCCTTGCACTGCAGGCTGGAAAACCCAGGGAGCACTACCACTTCTGAGAAGAAGACGTGGTTTTCATAATTTGTGAATGATCATACTGGCCAGCACTTGAAAGAACATTTGTAGACCCAGAGAGGATCATGTCCATCACAACTAGGCATAAGAGAGAACTATTGCAGCAGAGGGTCCTGCACAGCAGTAAAAGCATCCAGGAAGATTATTTTCAATTCCATGCAGAATCTTCCTAGGCTGGAATAAAATTTGAAGCAATCTATGTAATGTTGTTCTGCGCCTCACACAAGCAGCAACATTTTGCATTATTTGAAATTGCTTTTCCAAAATCACTAGGCTATTTTCAGACCTGGCCAAAAGCAGGGCAGTAAGTCAGATTCACCATGATTATTGTTTGGTAGTGTCAGAGAGGATGGGAATTGCTTTTCCTGCCTACTCGCGTATATCAGGATGTAAACGCGTGCCCAAGTGTGTGGCTGGCAGCCTAAACTCATGGGCCAATGAGCCGCTGTATAATCTTCTCTGAGAGTCTCACCACAGCAGCCTCTGGGGCTTTTCCTGGATGAGAGGAAAGAGCTGAGGCAGGAGACAAGAGAGCAGATGCATCATCATCCCACCCAAGTGGGTAAAGCACCGACTCTGCTCAGGGCAAGTGAGCAGCTGGAGGGCAGGAGGGTGGCCCCTGCCTTGGAAAGGCAAGATGCTTTTATTTTTAATCAACTCCCATGCAAAAATCTTCATCTCTGCCTGGATGACCCACTAAATCTACTGGGAAATGTGATTTGTCCCCCACACATGAAAAAATATGAGTTGTGTTGGCTTCTACAAAGATTGTTTCATTTCCATGGATCTGATATTATTTCCATTCTTCTTTGGTCATAAATTCCCTTGTTTTTAAAATAAATATTACCAAGTTAATTTTAATGTCTTTGTATCTATTTTACAACTCCATTATTTTCTGACATGTTTTACATGTTTGAAAACAAAAAATGTTACTAGCTTTCCTTTTCAGCAAATAATATGGGAGCAGACAACAGACCTCAATCAATGTAATAATTCTTTAAAGAATGTAAATTAATTCGAAAAATGTGGATGAGGGCATACGTATCTGTAACACGCATTTTAAATTGTTTCTGCATTTGCATTTGGTTTTAATGGCGTTTACGCCCTCTAGTGTCAGAAAACCCGATCGTAGTGAGGGTTTTTTTACCTTTACTGTGTCTGTCAGTCTCATCCTTGAATATTCAGGTTGTACAAAAATGCAAATTCTGGATTTATTCTTCCTATATATATCCTCCAATTTTACATATTTGGTACAGAGGTCACTTGGGAGTGTTTAGACCCAAAGTGAGCTATTTGAAATATTAATTTCTGATGTAACACACATAAAAATATGCTAAATTACAATTCCTGTCATTCTTTATTTTGACATCCACGGTACACTTATTTTTCACTTAGAAAAAAATTTACTCCTGTGTTCAAAAAAAACAGGAGTTAAATAGGCAGCATTGTTCTTCTGATTTGTGAAGATTATTAAAGAAAATTCATTCTCTCTCACATAAAGGAAAAATGGCCAAAAAGTATGATTCATTTCAGTTATAATTTGGACCTTTGACTTATGAAATATTTCATCATACAGTCATCAAAAACTGGGTTTCATTAGATTCAGGAATAAGATGAATAGGCGATGATGCCACAAATAGAGCCTGTATAGTCTGAGATTTCTAGAATTCTGGGTATGCAACACCAGATATATTCTACTCATCAGTTAGAAAAGCAGTAGTATGTTGGCAGGTGGATGTCCATGGGTAAGATCTGACATGGCAATGCTGACATGGCTGGGCTTTAGTAACCCCAGAAACATTTGTGTTTCCCAAGCTCCTGCAAGAGCTCCATTTTCTGTGTGTGATTCAAGCTGAATTTTGTTACCCCCAGTCCGTCATGCAAAGTGCCACATCACACCCATGTTACTCACAGCAACACTCTGAAAATGAAGGAATCTCCTGGCTTGCTGTCTGTCTGACAATAAGGAGTCAAATATGCAAAAGTGGTGTGTCACCTGATGAATACAAACAACTGAGACAAACATACATGCCATTAAATCCATCCATCCATCCATCCATCCATCCATCCATCCATCATCCATCCATCCATCCATCCATCCATCCATCCATCCATCCATCCATCCATCCATCCATCCATCCATCCATCCATCCATCCATCCATCCATCCATCCATCCATCCATCCATCCATCCATCCATCCATCCATCCATCCATCCATCCATCCATCCATCCATCCATCCATCCCAGTACAGTGTCACTTTGTGAAGAGATATCCTTGGACTGCAAGCAGTAGCACGTCTTGCCTGCCTGGACTACATCTAGTGAAACCTAAGCATTAGTTTGACCAAGTTGTTTCTGACTTGTGATTTGATAGAACTTGATTGACACATCTGGTTTGTCATAGCCTTTTCCCTCCCCTTTTTGGCAACTGAAGTAGAATGCACCTGATTGATATCAGGGATCAAGTATGAAGCCTCTTTTTCTTCATTCATCCAGAAGATAAAATATTGGGATGACACTTCTGACATTACAAAATTAGATCGTCAGTACAAATCATAAATGCAGCTTGAGCTTTGGCTACAATAATAGACATATGCAGAACAGAAGATATACAAAGCTATGAAAAGACTGCAACTAGGGAAAGTAAATAAAGGAGGATATGTTTGTAGTTCCAGCCTGAAGAAAAGTGAGACAAGCAGAGTAGCACTAGATAAAACCTTAAAATAATTCTCTTTTGAAAAGGAAGTCTGCTAAACTTGCTTAATAAGATTTTACATTTGTTGTGTCTCTATGGCTGAAGAAATCAGATTTTCTGCAGAATTTAGAATTTGTCTTAGAGATCAAGTATAAACTTTCCACTTTGAAACACTAGTGCCTCAAAGCTTCCCTGCCATCTGAAACTGGAGTTACATTATTTTTTTAGTTTAGAATTTCCAAAGAATAAAACAACTGCAAATTAATTTTCCCTTCATTTTATGTCAACCATTTCCATTGGTGGTGTTCAGTGATATACGAGGTATAACTAAAGGTAATGTTTAATTCAAGAGGAGGAGCTTCATTAGCAATTCTGATCATGACTACACTAGACTAAAATCTGTGTCACTGTCCCAGAGGAGAGCAAGGCTAACCAGGGCAAATGTAGCAAAACCTCTGTTTTGTCACAAAAGTAACCAAATATGTTTCTCACCCTGTGAAAATTAGGAAGAGTAATTTATTTGAAGTAATTTTTTCTGACCATAATTTTATTTAAGCAACTCCAACACAGTGGTTAGCAACAGGAGAAAAACTAATTATGTAAGAATTATTAATGATGTGAAAGGTATAACTAGCATTAAATAACAGACAAGCAACATTACCTTTAGAAAATGTCACTGTATTACAACTGATGCAAGCTAAAAAAGAAAAGTAACCAAAAGCAAGTTATTTTAAAATAAGCAGTATATGCATCTGCATGACATTTTGTCTAGAAGGTAAGCAAAACATTGCAAAATACCTTCTTGTGTCAAACAATCCTAAATTTTTTTATTTTACTCTGTAACACTAAAATATTATGAAAGGGCATCTGCTTATGTCACTGGTTAGGTCCACACATAAATACAGAAATGCTAAAGATAGATGAGCTTGTGGTTCCTGTCGCAACTCCTAAAGCTTCAGTCTGCTCTTGATTCATATAATTATGGTGTCACATTATCAACAGGATGAACTATATCCCTGAGCAATTTCAAGTCAAATTAATTAGAGCCAGCAAAGCCTTCTGTCCACAGCTGCCTTCGGTGACAAAGGAAGCTTATGGAACTCCAGCAGTTTAGCATTTCAAGTGATAAGCATCTAAATATAGGTTTAGGAATCTCATTAAAGAGATCTAATTGAAGAGATCTAGTACTGGGCACATGTAAATTTTGCATTTCAAAATCTGGTTGTGTCAGGTTTCTGTTTACACAGTTTGATCCAATATATGAAAACACTTGTATCTGTAAGAATGAAGTAAAACTAATGAATAGTCCAAAGCAGAAATGTTTACCAATGATCTGATCCTAGGTCTTCTCTACAAAGCTCAACACCCTGACCCAATGCCCACTGCTTTTCTATTGTTCTGCTTGGAAAAAAATGGGATTAGTGAGGTGTTGGGGATCCCATTTGTCAAAGAGACCTTGAAAGGTCATTTATCCACTTCCTTGCCCAAAGAAAAGAACAGCTGGTTGTGCAAACAGCTGATGGCCAGCTCAGGCTTTAGGAAGAGATAAGCACCACAAATGCCTATGTTGTGGTGTGCAGATGTTGATGTGAAGGAAAGCATGACGTCCTTTCTAGTATTTTTCCAGTTTTTAGAGATCTTAAATTAAGACAAGTTATATTATTAAATGTAAAAGATGGATTGTATTAAATTATGTATTTTTCATGCAATCCTGCCATGTCACAAAATGAGAAACTAATAGCATTCAAATTCTAAGTGTGGAGGGGGAGATATTGGCAGAAATATTAATTATATTATTCACGTGAATATTTTACACTTGGACATGCTTAGTAAAGCAACCAAATATTTATTTAACACCACAAAATCTATGTCAATAGTCTAAGACTTGGTCGTCTATATTAAATCTGCCTGGATGACAACTTATTTGAATATTTATGTTCAACACTTTCCTCATGTCTTAAAAAATTCAAACCATTCCTCATTACCTCCTTTTGACATGAGCTGAGCTCTCATTGCTAGAAGGTGTCCTCTAACGTCATATAGTTTCTCCATCATCCCATATCTCACCCTTTTATCCATTCCTCATGGTTAGGTACACAATTTGGACACTGACTTGAAGAGTTCCCCCTTCTTTATTATTTTTCCAGTTCCTGCTGAACAGACAGGTTTTGTTTTCTAGATAGTATTTTCTGAACACTGTTCCCCTGCAGTTTTATTTCTTAACTTTTCTTGTGTTAAAGGTTTATAAATTCTTTGTAATAGGGAATATGCTATCTCTCTTTTCACAAGCATACTAAACTCACAAGCTAAAATCAATGTTTCATAGTAACTTAAAATCTAATAAAGTCAAAAACTGAATGGTACTTGAAAGTAAGTCATCTTTTTATTAAACTCTATAGTATGTAATTACATACTTGTCCCCTGTAGAATATAATAAAATGCAAAGAGCTAAAATCTCTTAATAAGTTGTCACTGGAGTGCCTTTACATACATCAGTAACACTTTGTTCTTACTTGCTGGACAAAGCAATATCCAATATCATAAAGGAAGGTGGTAGCTTTAGTAGTTCTGAGCTCTGACAGGATTCCAGTTACAATTTGGTTGCTCGTTTGCTTGTGGCTTGAGTTTTTCCTGTTTGCTTTCACCTAGACCATAGAAGGGACATCTGGAATTCAGCTACTCCAGCTTCTCATGTCAACAAGTTAGGTCAGCCAAGCTGAAAAAATACAATGATAGAAAGTCCATGATCTCCTGAGAAACCTGTTGCAAAAATGTGTCACTCTGCTAAATGAAAGTACTATATCAGCTTGAGACAATAGATTATTCAGTTTAGTATCTAATTTACCAAGTGGTCTCTCTCAGATCTTGCCAATGAAATTGATGAGTTCTTTCAACAAGTAAACAACATAAGGACTAAACTTCAACACTGATTTTTTTTTTTTTCTTAGCAAGGTCATTCTCTCTCCATTGCAATAGGGGCAGCCTGGGAAGAATACTGCAGGTAAAACATGTGATTTACCTGCCTCCAGTTTGACAGACAGGAGACCCAAAATGTGTCTCAAATTATTCATGTACAACAATGGGCACGCTTGTATATGTAAGAATATGTGTAAAAGCATTATCTAAATGCAGCATTATTTGCAAGAGAAGTAAAATATATTGTGGGATTCGTTCATTGTGAAATTAAATGATTAGAAGAGATTCTGTCTTTATGAAGCCTTTTGTTTTCTTTAACCCAGGTATGGTGACATGGTGCCAAAGACAATAGCTGGCAAGATTTTTGGTTCAATATGCTCCTTGAGCGGGGTCTTGGTCATTGCTCTGCCTGTTCCTGTAATTGTCTCCAACTTCAGCCGTATCTACCACCAGAACCAACGAGCAGACAAGCGCAGGGCACAAAAGGTGAGCTTCTAATTTTTCCCTCATATGTTGTTGAACAATAGATAAAATATGATTTTTTTATATGCTGTGTGTCATTATAGTGTGTATTTCCTAACAAGAGGACCACTATATGTATGTGCTACATGCCTAACCCATGTCCTAGATGCAAATACTGTCTTATTTTTAATGAGGAACAAAAATACCCAACACAAATCAAAAACTGCTTCATTTATCTTTTCTGTCAAAATGTACAGAGCTATTATTTTGGTGATTCATCCCACTCGTTAGACTAGACCTACGATTTTTAGACAATAGCTGCAGTCACACCCAGTGAAGACTCTTCTGTGCTTTTTCAGGCAGACTTTCTTTCTACCACGGTCTTCTGAGGAAAAAAAACCAACAAAACAACCAACCAAACAAGCAAAACCCTCAAACTTAAAAATTATTTCTAACATCTCTGCTAACAGATTGCTTCACTAATCCAGGTTTAGCTAAAGTCCCAGATTAGTTTCTGGGGGAGTCTGATTGTTGGGGAACTTGTCTCCTCAGCTCTATTTTGCCTAAAAGGCTTCAGATAAACAGCTCAATCAGGTAAAAAATGAAAGTAAAAGTCTGTTTTTCCAGCTTCCTTGATTTGCTGAGTCTCTCATTAAAATATCCACTAGAGCTACAGGGAGACTGTTTCCCTTCCTCACACATAGGGACAAGGTCAGGGGCTGGGAAGAGAAGGATTTATCAGGAGTGATGCCGCTGACAGTCACTTCCATCTCCATATCACTGCCAATGCATTTGTTCTAATCCACTTGTCTGAATTCTGAAGAGCCAGGCAGCTCAGAGAACACCCACTGTCACCTGAAGCCCTCTTCTGGGAGTGAGATGCCTTCTTACCTTCGCTCTTCTGCGGATGGCACTCGGATGCCATCACAGGTGGCCAAGGATGAGGTGTCACCACTTGGGCTTTCTGTGGACCTGTGGTCTCTTTTCAGAGGTCCTAGGTCTCCAGTGGCCTCAAGAGAGCAGGATCATTGCTGAGGCAAGTGTGCAGGCATACCTGATCAGGTTTCTAGAGGAATGTTTTCAGGACACAGTCTCAGGCTGTGCCAAGGGAAATATAGACTGGATATTAGGAAGTTTTTCATGGAAAGTGTAAAGAAATACTGGAATGCTTTGCCTGGGGAGGTGGTGGAGTCACAATCCCTGGATGTATTTAAAAAAGACTTGATGTGGCACTTGGTGCCATGGTTTAGTTGAGGTGTTAAGGCATGGGTTGGACTCGATGATCCTGCAGGTCTCTTCCAACCTAGTCATTCTGTGATTCTGTGATCTAACATATAGGCTGCTTCAGGGATCCAAATCCTGTACTTTATCTGCTAATTCCACCCACTCTTCTGCATGCTGTTTTGTCCCACAGCCTAATTCCAGCTGTATGTCCCCCTCTTTCCCAGCTGACCTCATGTCACTTCTACACTACCTTGTTTTTGTCAAGAACTTTTCTAGTTCTTTTTGTAGAATGGAGCAGAGAAACAGCCTCATCTCAGCCAGGTCACAGTGCTCCTGACTGTGTCCCCAAGCACTGTGGCAGTCATGGGTAATAGATCTGCTTGATCCCAGCAATCATTGTGCCTGTTCTGAGCTTTCATAACAGCTGCAGACACAACCATTTCAGGTAGAAACTGTCTCCTACTGCATGCCACAAAACAGAGTTTTTTAGGCCTGCTTTACATTTGTGTCATGGTTTAACCCCACCAGCATCCAGCATCCAGCTGCTCACTCACTCCCCCACCAGCAGGATCGGGCAGAGAACTGGAAGCATAAAAACCCAGCCCCATACCAGCCACTGGGAAGAAAATTAACTCTAACCCAGCCAAAACCAGCAGAATTTTTCAGCGAAAAAGAGATGGACACTAGAAAATATCTCACAAAAACTACATTGGTAGACTGGCTACTATTCCCCATAATCTCTTCCTGAATAGAAATTGCTTGAGTTAATAAATGACTTTTTCTCCTTGCAAAACAGTGAGCTCATTGTATGTTTCAAACAGGAACACAAAGTGATGAATGGCAATCCTGCCAAGCGTTTTTTCCTCTGCTCCCCAGAACAATGCCAACAGCAAGGATGAGAGATCTCCTCTGACTATGTTTGTGCCCTTCTTGCTTTGGAGAAAATGGCTTTGAGGTCTGATTAACTTAGCACTGGATATGTGTTTCATTGATATCTCCTATTGAAAAGCTAATCTCTTTCAATCTAAAATGACTGAGATGCTGAACTGAATATTGTTCTGATGGACTTAAAAAGAAAAATCAACAAAAAGCACTTCATGGGTACTGTGTAGTCCATATTTAGCCATGAAATATAACCTTGCATTTCACAAGGGGTTTCTACTGCATTGTAAAAGAATATTCAGGCAAAAAGGTCACATTATTGAAGTTTGAAATTCCTTCTTCATTCAATACAATAGAGGCTTTACACCATTTTCTAAAATAAATGTTTCCCTAGGCACTGAACTTATTTCTGTTCTCTGAGGCTGAAGAACATAAGCTTAAAAGAAGGTGCAGTTTCAGAGAGTAGCAAAAACCCCTGCAGGCAGTGGTACCTCCTGCTGGCTACAACTTCCTTTGGACTGAGTAGTTGTACCTTTGAATTGGGAAACTTTATCCATATCTCACATAGAAGTTTAATCAAGACAGATTTCAGAAATGGCAAAACACTTGGGCTGGAAGGAAACTCAAGAGAAAGTTCTTTGCTGAAGGGTTGAAATCTAGTTCCAGAAGCAATGACATTTTATTGCAGAGAAATATTGTCACATTAGGATTGTTACAAGCCATGCAACCATCATTTTATGCACTTACTGAGTTCTGCACAGTTTTCAAGATTAGACAATTTCACTTGTTTCTTTCTGGCAAAAAGACACTGCACATTAATTCTTGGGAGAAGATGGAAGAGAGAAATTTATTTACATACCATTGCATTTTGAATGCATTTTAAAGGAAGCTCCTGCTTCCAATCATAAAAATACATTGTTATAATTACCATGAAATCCCACTCTGTAATACAGAAAATGTTGGCAGGATTAGCCAGCTTTCTGCTGCAGTACAGGAAACCCTTTGCAATCAATATAAACAAAAATGGGAGAATCAAAAATCAAAATGTTGCTATCAAATGCAATTATGCTTATCAAAACATTGTTTTCTATCAGCTCCTAAGGTCCAAGGATCTGGCCTATCCTGGCAAGAAATGGAAGAATAAATAATCCAAACTAGACATTGAAAGTCAGGGCATAACTAATTATGCCCTGGAGTCTTACTGTGCCTTCTTCTCAAGCAGTTTTATCAGTACTGTGGCAGTTTTGAAGAATGCTATTTGTGGAGCTTTTCTCAGCTAGAGACAACTTCAAGAGGTTGTTATTTTGGTTGCCCATTAACTCTGGGCAAAGTTGGCATGTAAAAAGGGAAAGGAAGGGAAGGGAAGGGAAGGGAAGGGAAGGGAAGGGAAGGGAAGGGAAGGGAAGGGAAGGGAAGGGAAGGGAAGGGAAGGGAAGGGAAGGGACAAGGAAGGTTTAGGTTGGATATAATTTCCTATTCTGTATGTGATGGGTAGCAAGGGCGAAGGTTTGGCAGGACACTCACAGTCATATTCACTGGGATGACCACCAGCCCAGGGAAGAGACAGGAGGAGACACAGCTTCCCTCTTGGAATGGGTGTCTGGCCACTCCATGGTAGCTTGGACCCAAAGGTCCATCTCAGCATACTGTAGCAACAATTATGATTATAAAGTCCTTCATATCCTGAATTAAATACCCGTTGCTATGTGCCTTTTCTGTTTTCATACGCATCTTTGGAACGCTAGAGCCTTATGTTCTCTTGGCCAGCAAGTGCCTAAGTGCAGGTACATCTGCCTTAACATCAGTTGCACAAGCACATTCTGCCCAGAGTGACTTTGCATGATGCCTCAACAGAACAGCCAAACAACCATCATCAGCTCCAAACAACCATCATCAGCTCCAAAGCTTGACTTTAAACATAAAATTCAACCTGAATCTTTCATGCAAGTATGGTCTTCTATCTTCACAAAGCAAAATATATTATGAAGATTTGCTTGGCTTTGTTATTTATTAATTGTACATGATGCATTTATCTGTCAAGTTATGAATAATCAGTTACTAGCTAATTATAAATACCTCCAGGATAAGCAGCAACAACTGCTTAACAGCATCTGGAAGTCTAGAACTGAGTGTTTGCAGTAGGAAACCCTGCTAGACATTTTGACTTCTTTATATGAGACAGGATATTAATATCAGGAGTATTTCAGAAACATAACTAACAGTAACTTATCCAGGATTTTTGAGTTTGGCAAAAAAAAGCACATTTATTGAACAATAACTTGAATAGATTGTGTAATTGAGGAACCTTTCAAGAAATGTATGAACCTTATTTAATTCCATATCCATTAATGTGCAAAGTAAACAGCATTTTCTTCTCTGCTACATATTGATGTAATGTAAATTATTGTCAGCTAATATGAAATCAATCATTTGCAATTACTGAAAATTAGAAAATCAAAGCATGAAATGTGGGCATGATTTTTTCACTTAAAAACAAACACACAGGGAGGATTTATGAAAGACCAAACAAAGAAAATTATATAAACAAAAATGTAACTGATCTTTTGGACAATAGTCACCCTTGCTCTAGGAGCCTCGGTGTTGTGGTTTAGCACAGGCAGGCAGATAAAGCTCACCCTGCTCCTCACTCTCTCTCTCGTCTCCAGAAGGATGGGGTGAAAATCAGAAAGGCAAAAGTGCAAACATTTTTGGGTGGGAATAAAGACAGTTTAATCTTTTTATAAGGAAGGAAAAGAAATCACCAGAAAGGGAGGAAGGGAAGCAAATTCAGGGGGAGAAAGTGATACAAAAGAAAACAATAGCTCAGCACCAAGGCTGTCCCAGAGGACAGGCAGCCCCTGCCAGTCCCCACCAGCATCCAGCTTTACTGCTAAGCATGATGCCATATGGATGCTCTGGTCTGCTGGGGTCTGCTGTCCCATCTGTGCGCCCCCCCAACTCTGTCCACCCCCAGCCTCTTCTGTGGGACACTTGGAGGAGCAGCAAAGGCCTTGGCTCTGTGCAAGCACTGTGCAGCAGTAACTAAAACATCCCTGAATTATAAACACTGTTTGGAGCACAAATTCAAAACACAGCCCCTTATCAGCTCCTGTGATGAAAAACAGCTCTGTCCTGACCAAAAGCTGTGCACACAGAATGAGTGTGAAGGAAGTTTAATATTTTCAATGTACAAAATCATTAAACAATAATAACTAAAAGGTAAGTAATTAATAACTTTTGAGCTTTCATTGTAAGATAATTATGTAACCTGGTGAGCAGCAGAAGAAAACAGGAGTTAAGTACTATCTACCTTGGCTTCTTACACAGCAAGCTGAGGAGAATCTTGCCAGAAATTATTCCCAGTACCACAGTACCGCAGTAAGTCCTGTCCTAAAGTCTTCCTGATTAAATCATTGTCTTAAAATAGGTGGACAGCTGAGGGCATCTGAGTGTTAAAAGCTGGATGTTTTAAATACCCACAGTGCTACATTTTATGCTGCTTAAAACCTTGTGAAAATGAATGTTTATATTTCTAAAACTGACAGAGCTAACTGTTATTGAGTAACAGTGAATTCCCTGTGTGAGGTTTCTATGAATGCAGCCGTAGACAAGGATCCAACTCTATGTTGTAAAATTCAAAGCTAGAAAAAGAAAGACATGCATTTAAAAGAGAAGTTCAGTGCCAATACAAGGGATGTGGCAAAAATTAGAGCTGGTCATCAACTTCTTAAGAAGATGGAGATGAGATGATTAGGGTGGAATTTCATTAGAATATGTAAAAAAACTATATTCATCTACATTTGTTTAGTCCAAGACCATGTGAAAATTACCAAAATCAAAGTTTCATACTCAGGAAATCTTCATAGCAAAGATATAATCTACTTCACGAGAACTTAATAGTTTCTTTTTTTTTTTTTTTCCCTAGATACTGTGTGGAAAAGGAGGACTAAGAATGATTTTGCAGTGGTTGAAAGGGGCAGTTGTCACTCCTATTCTGTTATATATGAACTGAAAATGCCAGCTGAAGGAAAATGCAGTACTTCTGTAACCACAGTTTTCCTGATGTCATCACATCATTTTGATGCCTTTCATGGGAGTTCTATCCCCAGCACACAGATTTTAAAATCCTGTGGTTTACATGAGCTTTTAATGATGCCTTGATAAGAAATGTGAGAAGTCACTAGACTGCTCATGCCACCAGCTCATATATAAATCAGGCAGAAGCACTGAAAATAAATCTTATCACTTAACAGATTTGTAAACACCTCCAGTTTCTGCAGTATATTCCATAGCTGAAGTATAAACATGGAGGCCACAATATCTGCTTCCTCTCTTGGTAACAGATTTACTGTCTCCTCTTTGGTAAATGATATAAATTCAGGCTGTCTGAATGAGTCTCAGCTAGAAAGATGTATGCTATTACTTTCTAGCTCACAAAAGCTTTCTAAGATGCAATAAATTCATACTTGCAAAGAAATTTTAAATCTTCACATAGAAAGTACAACCTTCATATTATATGTGTCATAGCACTTTGATATATTAAGATAGTATGATGGACTGTTGTGTTTTTCATATTTCTTTATTAAATGATGCTGCACCATAATTATTACTACAATCACTAAAGAGAAAATGAATATGCATGCTAAAAGGAAAAGCATAACTAATGTATGCTAAATGTCTGTTCATTAAATCTAATGAATCTCCCTGTATAAATAGCAGACTGAAAAGTACCACAACTAAAACATTTGTGACTGAAATCACTTATTTATGGGACTTCAAGCTGCATCCTCTAAAGGCATTTCCAAAGGATCTCGAGCTCCTAAGACTAAAATTTTATATATCTATGAACATAACCAAGTGCAATTGTCCCAGGCCATAACCATTCTGTGGTGCAGGTAAAACTTCCCCACCCTTCAACCCAGCATGCTGGGGTTGCATCACAGGAACACCACTTTGAAAACAACCTACTTTCTGTCTGCCCAAGGGCTTTTTAGTGGCTAGCCCTGAGGACTGAGCCCGAACCCTGCTGGTAGCCTTGGATGTGCCACCTAAGAGCCCAAGGGAGGCAGGAGAGTGGGAGCTGTAGTAGTTCCCCACACTGGTTCCTGCAGGGGACTCCATGCCAGGTCATCACCACTAAAAGAAGATGCATTAACTGCATTGCTGGAAAAGCTCTGTTCACCAAGAAAGTCGATGAATAAACATGTTATCCTAAAATGGGCAATATATCACAAAATCAGTCAATAGCCTCCCATCTGAGCTTTTTGGCTCAAGGATGCACACATGCAGAGCATTACTTTATTTTCTTTCAGAACAATTAAATGATAATAAATTCACGACATAGTGTAAGCTAGATTTCAGCCATGTTAGCTGTTAGCTGTCATAAATTTCTTGGCTTGCTGTTGAGAAGATCTGTGAGTTTGAGGCTGTGAGTGCAAAGAAGTGTGGTGTTGAGCTATTCCTCTATGTTAATTATTAATCATGCCAGAAAGATCTGGTGGCTGCAGTGACTGGGCTGCTTCCCTCTATAAGCACATACTGACATTTAATGTCACAGAAATTTGGGGAAACGGGGAAAATACTCTCGCTATTTTTTGAAAATGTCAACTGAGTAAATACCAGATATGAAAATCCCTACTAATATATCAAAGTTGGATTTTCAAGTCCTTCACTGTATCTCCTTCTGTGCTTCAACAGCCATTTAATTCCAGATGCTGCTAGGCATTTGGCTCTCAGAATCAGAAATCTAAACATGAAGATAGACTCAGATTCTCTCTTACACATGTAACCAGCCACAAAAAATACAGAAGCAGGATGCCATCCTAGTAATCCCATAAAATCTTCTGTTTTCCACATTAATGGTTGATAAAGTCCATTCTTCATGCCTTCCCCTAATTCTGTGTTCTAGTCAGGGGATGCAAAATGTCTGTCACTCATGAGTCTCCTTCTACTCTGGATGAAAGTCACCTTCACAAGCAATGAGGCTCACCTGAGAAATCACACATTTCTCTCAGTAATTGATACCTGCAGTCTCTGAAAAATCAGGTTGTGAACAGTCTATGATCAAGTATGATAAGTATTAAGTCTGGTTATACTGACAGACATGCAGAGTTGGGTGGAGGCCAGTGAGGAGTGGTGTCTTTGAGGGCTTTGTCTTGGGACCAGTGCCCATCAAAATGTTCATCAATTACACCAGCAGGGAGATCAGGCTATCTTCAGTTGTTAGCCTGGAGAAGAGATGTCTCCAGGGAGACTTTAGAGCAGCCTTCCAGTACCTAAAAGGGATTTATAAAAAGGATGGAGAGAGACTTATACAGGCAGATAGTGACACAACAAGTTGCAATGGTTTTAAATTGAAAGAGGGCATTTTTATATTAGATATTGGAAAGAGATTCTTTATTAAGGGTGTAGTGAGGCAAAGAAACAGGTTGCCAGAGAAGTTATGGATGCCTCACCCCTGGAAGTGTACAAGGCCAGGCTGGATGTGGCCCTGAGCAACCTGATGTAGTGCATTAGAATCTCTGCCCATGGTGGGGGTTTAGAACTAGATGACCTTTAAGGCCCCTTCCAACTCAAAGCATTCTGTGATTCTAAAATGGCCTGGCAAATATTCAGGAACTTAGCTGGGAGACAGCATAAAAGCCCTATCAAATTTTGGTACTCCAAAAACCCAGAAGACTGAGAAACCCACTCATAGATGTTATAATATTACATTTTTTTCTGAACCATTTATTTCCCTTTAAAGGGATTTTCACTGCAATAGCAACTGAAATGGATGTCCATGTTTCTGCCCCACAAGACATAAGGAGTGGCAGTTGCAGCAATCCAAAAAGCAAAAAAAGGTGGCACTTCCATAGTGATGTATCTAATCCCTTCTCCAAAGTCATTGTTCTTAGTAGCTGATACATGAAAACAAATAAAAGCCTTCTATCGTATGCATTTTAAATGGGAAGACACTTGTGATTTGTTCCACTCGGAGGATGGATGCAATGCAGTCTGTCAGTCACCGTTTTATTGGTATTCATAAGCAGCTGATTCCAATTAGCAGTTTCAGATAAACAGGATAATGGCTGTGAGTACAAATGAGACTTTGTTTTGTGTGTTGACACAGAAAGCCAGGCTCGCTCGGATCCGCGCGGCGAAGAGCGGCAGCGCTAATGCTTACATGCAGAGCAAACGGAACGGCTTGCTGAGTAACCAGCTGCAGCAGGTAACGCCTGTGCTCCCCCTGTACTCCCCTGAGAAACCACTTCATGACAGCCCAGCAGCAGTGTATTCTACTTATCACCAGGGCGAGCCCCTTGGGGCTTTGGGCAGTGTTATCTTTAGAGGGAGATTAAGGTAGAAGGATAGACTGGACAATTACTACTGTTAAAGGAGGCTTGTGAGAATCGATGGTGGGGTGTTAAGAGACGAGGGAAATGTCCAGATAGAAATGCTGGATTCAATGTAACCCCCATTTTTGGAGTTAGATCCCACAGAACTCATTAAGGAAAGTGCAGAGCATTTCCCTCTTAGGAGGTGGATTGGATTTATCTCATTTGGCTTTAAACAGGTAAAACATGGGTGACAAAACCAGATTTCATCATCAGTAAAGGAAAAAGCAGCTTTTGAATACTGCCTGTACAGAGGAGAGTTGCAGAGTAAAGTGTTCCCCTGAAGCACCTACTTGGGTGTAAGGAGAATATTGGTGACTACCTCAAATGCATTGTAATCTAATGTTATCTAAAGCAAATTCCCTGCTCACCCCTGCCAAGGAAGCCAGGACCAGCAGCTGGGGCTGGGATCCACGGTGACCCATGCTGCTGGGAGACAGCCCCTTGGCTGCTCAGAGCTGTACCCAGCTGAGAAAGACTGCAGACAAAGTGGTTTTTAATCCCTGCCATTTTCTGGCATTTAGGCTATTCCCTGAGGGATACAGGAAGGCTTTTATTCCTCTATGCCCTTTCTGTTCAGTAAGTGTTAAACAGCCGGATACTTTAACCTATAGCCAGAAGAGGAGGAAGTGGCTGTCTGTCCATCTGTCCTGTCTTGCACAAAAGATGAGCAGTCATAGCCCTTGTTTCCTCTTCTGCATGAAAGAACTCAAATATTTGCATTAAAAAGACACCAAATACCTTAATTACCATGCAGATTTCAAATATCCCAAGACTGAATTATATTCTTTACTATTATCCCACTTCCTTCCCTATTTAGTTTTTTGCTTTCTAGTGAATGATTATGAAAGTAATTAATAAACAGTAGATGTTTTCTACTTAATTCTTCATTCTATGTCAGTAACATTTGCTATATGCTTTCTAAACCCAGTAGATTGGGATCACTGACACGAATTTTTGTGTAAGCAGCAATGCCATAAATTCTTTAGTGCTATGAAATTGTCCTGGGAGGACAACTATTTTTAGTTTTCTTCAAATGAGGCTCATTTTCAGGGAAGAAAGAATATTTTACTGTAATTTAAATTGATTAAAATTTTAAACATGTGTTGATCCAACAGCCAAAGCTTATGTTTTGATTGCACTTGTAAATTGTACTATTTTATCCATGCATAAAAGACCTAAGATGAAAACATTTAAAAGGAGGTGCAAGAGAAGGAAAGAAAATTGTTTTATTTTTAAAAAAGCAAAAGAAAATTCAGGTGCAAAGTAATTTTGGTTATACTTTGTAGACGAAGCATTGCAGTTATGCTACCATGCACAATCAAGATTAATTCTGATCAAATATTTGGATAAGAACTCTCTTGTTCAAAACTGAGAATAATACTGAGTTCTGTGTATCAACAGTCCTCCAATGAAGAAGAACAGGCCTTTGTTGGCAAAACTGGCTCTTCCTTTGAAACACAGCACCACCACCTGCTTCACTGCCTGGAAAAAACTACGGTAAGAAAAGAGAACTGTGTTTTCCTGAGAATTGCTACCCCAGCCTAGTTTTGAATGTTTTCAGTTATCTCTTCTGATTAATGAGCCTTTATATTAAAGCAGTTAGCTGGGAAGAAAAGCCATCTTACTTTAAGGTGTTATACCCAATGCATATAAATAACAGAGAGATATAGCTTCTGCTATATTTGGAGATCCCTGTGAAAGTCTTTCTGCTTTTTGTCAAAAAAAACCATCCAAAACAACACCCCCCTCAAAACAAACAAACAAAAAAGATTTTAATTTTTTCCCCACAACTAACGTTGCTAAATTTTGATAAATTAAAACCTGATATATGTATGTGTGGAGTTTAATGTTCTCCTTTTGACAGCATTTCTTTGAAATAAAAGGGCCAGGTTGTTACATCACTTAGTGACCCATATGCTTGTTGTGCTTATGTCTCCTCCATTCTTACTTTAGAAGTATTAATTTTATAAAATGTACTGTAGGACAGAACATCTCACTTCCTATTCAGAGCATACTGGGGTTTCTTTTGCTAAGATTCTTGCTAGGTCCTTTTGAAACATTTTTGAGACATTTTGTACTAGAATCGGATTATAGCAATTTACCTTTAAAATTTTTCCACAGTTGAATATTGTTAATATATTTAAAAATCTGAGTAATAACCACAGGTCTTGTCAAACGGCCATAGAAAAAAAATCTATTCATTTGGTAGGAGCTGAATTCACCTCCCAAATTCTCACCTTTCCTGTAATCATAATGGTAGAATCTGTAGAACTTATACATTTTTTTAAAAAAATTTTCTTAAACAAATGAAGTCTATAAAGCAGGTATTATCTTGTTTCTTGAATCTACATTCTTTTTTCCTTCTGTTGGGTCCTGCTACTGGCCTTGAGTTCCTATGATATATTAACACAAAAATATATGCAGCAGTTCCAAGTTGTATTCTGGAGATGATGCATTTACCACTAAAATTTTAGTGGGAACTTGACATTTTGAGCCCCCATCATTTGGAATCTGGCAAGTTTCTGGTTCCTTGTAGAACAGCAAGGGTGGTGTAAGCATCATGATACTGAGAAAAGGCATATATATCTCTTTTCTGTCACTTAAAATTCAATAGGATAAGATCTCAGCCACCCTCAGAAATGCAGAGTGGGCAAAGTCATGGAATTCTGTGAAGATTACACTAATAATGAAACTAATTGCACTAAAAATTGTATTTTATAAATTACTTTTAGCTAACTTCAGAACAGTTAATTAATAAGTAAAATTAAATCAATTAACTTGTGCCATTATAGCATTTCAAAATGGTTCCACTCTAAATTAAAAGTTCAGTCAATAAACCTCTTTAATCGGTGCTCCATAAAAGTTTTAGGAAGCAGAAAATTACTTTTAATCAGAAAAATTACCAAGTTCTTGGCAAACATACTGCAAGCTCCTGAACATAATCTCATGAGAGCAATTAGGTTATTTTTCTCTCTGAATTTTATGTCTACTGTGTGATCATGTTCAAAATCTTGATTGTGACTGACATATGCTTTATAAAAGTCATTTGTTAAGCAAGTTCTTTTCTTCTTTATCACTTAAAATTTGCATTCTTCAACACTTCTTAATTCACACAAACTTATGTCTGAGTGAAGAACAGAAGAAATGGAAATAAAGATGTTATGCCTATAAAGGTATTTCCATTTGTCACAAACACTTGGCCAGAGTTGTCACTCTCTTTACTTTGTTCACATATTTGATATTGGCCTCATATGGCAATTCTGAAAAACATCAGCACCTTTCCAATTTGAGCAAGATTTTTTAGGGGAGAAATTATTTACCTCATTCTAATACACAAAAAGGCAACAGGATGACTAATTTGATGTGAAACTGAGTAGAGTGTAATATGATCCAGAAAATGCTCCTTAAACAATTCCCCTAAAACATTCTCGGGACACACACACTAATTCCAGCAGTAAATGGAAAGAGTTTTCTTGGAAAAGGAGCCTTTCTCAAACTGCATGCAAACATATCTCAATCTCTGTTTAGTTTTAAATGAGTATAAAAACTTCTCCCACTCTCCTGCATCTCCTCCCCTCCCTTACCACCATAAACAACACCATTATTTCACTCTTTTGCACACATAGAAAATGTGGAAATTCTGGCTGAGAGTGAAATACTCTGTAATCACTTGATGAATTAGTGTAAACTGGCTATTTGAGTGAGTTGTATTCATCTTTGTGACCACCCAATAAAACTACTGTCTTTGCTGGGATTAAGTGAATGAATAAAGAGGACTTCATTTAACTAAAATGCTCAGTCCTCTAAACTGCTTTTGATACATCCATCCACAGTAATCAGGAACTTTTTGGATGCTTTCAAATAACTATCTCATCTCCTAATCAAAATTTCTATTTGTTTAAACATTTTTCTTTTAGATAGATGCATACCTAAAAAAATGTTCTGATTTCTGTGTTCAAAAAATGTTCAAAAAATATTCTGATTTCTAATTCAATAGGAAGTCTACTAAACTTATCTCAAAAATATTTATGAATTTTATTATATTATAGTTTAATATAATAAATCTTATTTCTTTTCAACTGATTTAGAGTGTTTACATAAGCACCACTTGCATTTTATTAATAAACATAATCCTCTATATTGTGGCACTTCAAAGATTATACAGATATTTATAACACAAACTACATTTCAACCACATGCTATTTTGCAAAATAATTTGGATTAACATTTTCTTGTTAATTTTGTTCCAGTGTTTACATTTGTATTGGTATTCAGCCCAGACTAATATGGGCTAAATACTATAATCAAGAACAAGCTAACTTTCCAGTTTATTCAGTTGTGTCAATTTAAGCCGTTAAACAATCGTGATTAATACGTTCACTTCAATTATCTTTCTGTGTGCGCTTTGTCCCTGTGTTGGATTCCTCTGGGCTAGAACCACGAGTTTGTGGATGAGCAAGTCTACGAGGAGAGCTGCATGGAGGTTTCTACGGTGAACAGGCCCCCGAGCCGCAGCCCGTCTCTGTCGTCGCAGCAAGGCGTGACCAGCACCTGCTGCTCACGCAGGCATAAGAAGACGTACCGCATCCCCAACACCACCACCTCCGGCAGCCGGCCCGGCAGCGTGCAGGAGCTCAGCACCATCCAGATCAGATGCGTGGAGAGGACGCCTCTGTCTAACAGGTACCTTGTGGGATCAGCACACCGAGAGCTGAGGCCTCTGCCTTTGTTAGGGAAGAGTTGGAAAGGTGTTGGGGTCTCCATAGGCGGGCGGCGAGGCTAAAGATGAGAGTCCAATACTCATCTAAAAATGGGTATTGCTACTGAAATATTCTGTGCTTCCTTTGCTTAATCCAAAATAATAGAATAGTTTCTCTCTCTCTATCCATTTCTGCCCTCTCAGGCTCTCCTCACAAACTACCGCGCCCTATTTGCAGCAAACAGCATGCAGGGACCCTAAATAAAATAGAGCACCAAATATTATATGCCATGGACAAGTGCATAAGAAGAAAAATTTCACATAGTAAAATGTCCAATTCAGATATACGAGATGAGCAAGTGCTCTCTCTGTCCCCTCTTGGTTCAGAGGCATAGGATATGAGACTCCCTTGCATTTCTGCAGAGCAGAGAAATAAAACTGATTCCCAGAGTCCTAACTGTAATAGTCATAAGAAAGACTCTTCTCAATAAAAAAATATGAAATGGATAAGGAAAATGTATTTTCTAGTTTCAAGAGTTATTACAAAAGTGAGGAAAGTGCAGTGTAAGAGTCTGTGATTTACTGAATGTCCCCGTACTCTGAAAAGTAAAGTATTTGGCTTTCACATATATACAAATATCACCTCTGAAAACACAGCAAAGGTCTCAGCAGACACAGAAGTGTTTTCTAGTGATTTCACTCATGCCACCCTTTAATAAAGAAGTATTTTCAGTACAAGTTGCTACAGAGACAGTCTTGTTGAGCTACATTTTGAGTAGCTTCCTTTGTATAGTTACTACGTTTGGAATTCACTTCCATGAACAATCCAACAGCTTGGAACTCTTGGAACTACTGAAGTTTTTCAGCTGTTATGCAATGAAACCTCTTGGCCAGCACAAAGCTCCAATTTATCTCAGTTTTTTCAGGAAATACTCTGCCTGGATCCATTCTTTTTCTGCTAGAGGACTTGCCTGCACCAGATGCCATGTATACAAAAACAGAAAGCACCAGCTTTGTGCTAGAAAACAAAAACACAAGCAGAAAATGCCAGTTTTACCTTGAGATAGTCTGAGTTTTTCAAGCTTTTTTACAGTGGGGAGGTACTACAGCAACTCCATGAACACAATAACACAAACTTAATTAGTATATATAATAGAATGCCTTACTGTTGAGGAAACAGAATATACATAGAATCACAGAACCTCTAGGTCTGTAAAAGACCTCCAACATCATTGAAGCCAGTTGTTAACCTATTATATAGCACCACCATGTTCACCACTAGATGACATTTCCAAGAGCCACATCACATTCCTTTTGAACATTTCCAAGAGTAGTGATTAAACCGCTTCCCTGGCAGCCTGTTCCAATGTCTGACAGCAATTTTAGTGAAGAAAGTATTCCTAATATCCAAATGTTCTTAAATAAGCATGGCATTGAGGAATATGCAAGAGTTAGTTTCCACTTTCCTGCATAGTAGGCAACTTGGCTATGCTAACTTTGCAATGCTTCCCCTGTTCAGAAACCCAGGTGATTGGCTTAGAAGTGCTGAAATGGTGGGAAGGAAGGGAGAAAGGGACATGGACATGAGCATAGCCATGGACCACCTGCTGCTGGGGTACAGGGCAGTGGGGTAGTGCTGCTCTGTACTTGGAGCTCTCCGGCGGGGCAGGATGGAGATGGCTGGCTGAGGGAATGGAATCGGGCTCAAGAGATTTGTGGTAACGTGGACTTTCATTCCTCATGGATTTTTGTTTCTTCCTCCAGCCGTTCCAGCTTAAATGCCAAAGTGGAAGAGTGCGTTAAACTAAACTGTGAGCAGCCTTATGTCACTACAGCAATAATCAGCATCCCAACACCTCCAGTCACCACACCTGAAGGAGACGATAGGCCAGACTCTCCCGAGTATTCGGGAGGAAACATTGTCAGAGTATCTGCATTATAAAACAAGGAATAATTTATAAATTAGCATAAAGACCACTTGCAAGCTGAGCTCGAGCAGTGAAAAACGAGTCATGAGGAATGAGAGAGCTGACAAAGACAACGCCCCTTGACAAGTGTGCCAGTGGCCGCAGAGCAAGAGGTTCAGGAGAAACAAACTTTGTGGGTTTTGGTGTCGTAGGGTGTGAACCAAAAGGAGTTTCTTACCCCCTGTCTGAACTGACGTGTGGTGGAATCTTCTCTGACCATCCTGACTTACTATATGAGCACAATGAAATGTCCCCATTGATGCTTCTTCTTATCATGAAAGCTCTTTTTAGAAAAAAACACAAACGAAAAAATAGAAACCTATGTTCCTGCTGAATGCAAAACAAGAAACATTTTGATAACATGCCTTTTTTTCCCTGTTAATAAACCACAAACTTGTTGAAGAACTGTCAAAAAAATGAACGAAAAATGCTCATATGAAATATGTTTGTACTGACTGAAAGAACTACAACCATAATGCATGCTGAAATTATTTGAAGCTGTGATCTCAGTTTACTTTTGTTGTTTTTCAGGTTAGGCATGATAAAATAATACTGTAGAAAGGGGCATTTCCGTGCACTTACAACAAGCTGATTGTTAATGTTCCATGGTAGTTGTACAAATAACTTCCCTTTGAAAAATGCAGTATTTGTTACTCAAACACTCATTAGTGAACTAAAGGTGTTCAGTTAGTTCAATATTTACTATTGTTTTATCTTGCTTCCTAGGTACTGTTACAACTGCAATAAGTCATTGTACACCTGTTGTATCAGGAATCAGGATTTTTTTTTAATTAAGGTATTTTACACAACTTCATCTACACTATAAACTTCTAATGGCAAACATTTAAATAATCTTACAGCCAAACTGCGCCACAAATAGCTATTCAGTCATTGCTCCTTTTGTTCACTGTTCTCTACTTCTCTGACACTTCATTGCCCACTCCACCCTAACGGTATCATTTGGGATTTCAAGGATACTGATGAAACAACAGTCCATTCTTCCATAGACAACTTGTCTACTTCTCTGTTTTCAGAACAAACTTCTTGTCACAGTTTACTGCTACAGGAGCAATTCTATTTGAATTAAAATTACCACAAAACGTATTTTGGGGATCAGCTAACACTTGTCTCCAAATGTTCCTTTCTTACATTCTGCAGCATCCAGAGTATTAGCTACACTGGAAGACACTGAAAGACATTCAGTAAAAATGATGGCTAAATTCTTTTTGTAATTATCTGTAAACTTGCATCTTAACACTTGTTTGAGAATTTATATTGTGTGAAAAATATTCAATTACCTAAGAACAACGATAGAATAATGGATTGAGTCCCAAAGCTATAAAAATGTAATTGATTTCAATTGGAATTTGCCTACATGGGCAGACCTAAAACCTAGTATGAAGGCTTTACAAGTTAAGGCTTCTTGGCTTTCTTTATAAAAGACATTGATATTAGCAGAAACCTTTACAATAAAAAAGTGTAGTTTTTCTTCATGAGAGTACGTTAGATGTATCATAATGCTTCTTATATTCATGACATACCATACATCATATACATCAAATATACACAGAATATGTGCATATCAATACATACATATATACATCAAAAACACTGGATCAGAAATAATTGCATGTCTGCAAAATAAAATATGCATATAAATCAAAACGCTCAGTGCATTAGATGCCATTACAATAAATGATTAACACAGTTATTTAATAGTTTGAGTAGTGTATGTTTCAGTATAGTATTTGCTAGCATTCTACTGACCTGACAATTTACATTAAAATACCCACTAAAAACTGAAACTTGCTGATGATACACTTTTTCTTGCACACAAATACTGGTCTTTCTCTCTACCTGTCAACAGTGAAGAGTAGATGACAGACTATCATGCTACAGTATATACACCAAAATACAGCATCACATCTTAGAATTAAACTGCAAGTAAAAAGAGGAGATAATGCCATTCCTTATTCTTTTATCTTATCATTTACTTATTCTGAAGTTAATGCATTCTTGGTTAATTTGCAATTAACTTCCCAATTTTTTTTCAAATCACAAGGATTTACTTATTGTAAACTGAGCTTCTCCATTTCTTTAAAATATCAGAGAGCAGAAGCACAGGCTGTGCTCTGAGCCAGAGGACCAGTGCTCCTTCTGAGCAACCCTGCCCAAGTCCATTACCAGCACTGCTCTCTCTCTCCCAGCCTGCAGCAGATCTGCTGAAGCTGCTAGGTTACATAAACTGTAATGGATTTAAAGGAGAGGCAGAGCAAGGGTTTTCACTTGCATCCTGCTTCTGCACATGGTTTCTCATACTTGGTCCCACCTTTTGCCAGTTACTGATATAAAAACTGCCTTGATGTCAGCAAACTGCAACAACTTCTTTTTGTCACGTGGTACTTCATGACTAGTTATATCAGCTAAATAATGCAAAGGGGCAGTTACTAAACCTACTTTGGTACACACAACCCAGGAAACCTACTGACTCCATCAGGTCATGTATCATTTAAAAGCTCTTTATTCTCCTGTTAATAGGCACTAGAAAGAATGCACTACAGCAATACACTTGCATAACAGGTATACCCCTGAAGCAACTTGTATTTTCATTTTTAAAATGCAGCTTAAGAGATAATTTAGTATGATTTTTCAGAATTCCAGTCCTGTCTCCTATTTCCATATGTCACACGCAAAACCATTAATTTATTCGGAATTTGGAAATACACATTTTTTTGGTGTTTTAGGTGATTTAAATGCTGTTTTGGTAGTGAATGACTGTTGATGACTGTGTAAAATGCATCTGTACTGTACATGAAATGTAATTATTTCTGTGTATCATACAAAGAAACCAAGGTTGTTGTTTTGACAATTTTGTTTGACAGTCATATATCGTATTTCAGAAGGCAGCATAATACACGTGTTATGCTGAATAAATAGACATTTGAGGAATATTTAAATAAAACATCTGCATGCTTGAATGGGTCAATCTGGTTTTGCAATAACTTATTCATGAAACTTTTTTTCCCCTCCAATAATTTGGAAGGAACACTTAATCTGAAGTCAGCAAATGTCCTAGACATCAATTCCAGGAAAGATGTGAGCGTATCTAAACCATACTAGAGCCATCAAGACCAGGATGCCACAGCTCCACTACAGCATTGCCCTTCTCCTGTGGGACCAGCCATCACCTTTCCCTTCCCAGCCTGCAGCAGCAGAAAAAATTGGAGCATTATTTCCAGCAGTATGAACTCCAGCTCTTTATCTGTCAAAGTGCCCCTTATGAACATCCAAAAACCAACTTCGGTTGAAATTCTCAACCTACAGAGTCTCCTCATACCTGGTATCAAATTTCCTTGACAAAATATTAGTGCACAGAGAAAAAAAAACTCTTTTTGTAGCATAAGAGTGGGTAAGGACACACCATGGATCACTAATAAAGGGCAACCAGGTGCAAATGATGCTGATCAGCACTGGCACATGTGAGGGTTCCCTCTGTGAGGAGCTCACTGCCCTGGGTGGTGGGGAAAGACAAAAGTAACACCAGTCTGTGAACCATCCCAGAGTATTTTTGAGAACATCTGTCCTCTCAAAAAATAGCTACAGAAGACAAACTGAAAATGTACACTTTACATTTTGAAGTCATGGATATACTCTTGGTGGAAGCACACTGACCACCAAGAGAAGGCTTTCACAGCAGAGAACATGATGCAGCCTCAGCTGCTGCAGAGAGAAAGGAAGGCCTTCAGAGAAGCAGCTGATTTGGAGGACAAATTACTGAAGCCACAGGTTCATTAAATTTTGGGCAGGGAGATTGCTTAGGAGGTCATAAGCTCTCTTTGCTGCATCTGAGGCCCACCAGGGCTATATTTACAAATTACTATGGGAATATTTTAGGACTATAATAATATTTAGGACCTGTTCTAGAGGAGCCATCAGCTGATGGGATTATATAAATATGTGGCTAAAAGAGTAGAAGTGTCAGGAGTGAACACTATATATGGATTGGTAATGTCCAGAGGATATATGGAATTATCCAGACAGCTTAGTTTCTTACCTGCCTATATCATCTAGTTGCCTACTTTTTTATAGAATCTATGCACAAGGAACAACTGAAGTGGGGGAGTGCTGAATAAAAAGGAAGTAGATGTATAAAAATTCTCAAAAGCTTAGGACATCATATTTTTTTTAACAGGAAGTAGTCAATCATACACAAGTTGGAAAGTTTTAGATACTATCTCACTTCAACAACTCATTTTGCATTAAATAAATGCAATGCCTGTGGTGGGCTTACAACACTGGCAGGATGCCAGATGTTCACCAAAGCCACTCTATCAGTTCCCTTCTCAGCTGCATAGGAAGAGAAAATATAACAAAATAATGTATCTTGGATTGGGATAAAGGCAGGGAGAGATCACTCACTGAATGCTGTTATGGGAAAAACAGACTTCACTTGGAGCAATTAATTTATTACCAACCAAATCCCAATAAGGTAATAAAAAATAAAACACCTTTCCCCTATCCTTCCCTTCTTCTCAAGCTCAACTCTATACCTGAACTCTACCTCCTCCTTCTCAGAGGCGCAGGAAGGCAGCAAATGGGATCTGTGGCCAGTTCATCATGTTTTTTCTGATGTTCCTTCATCCCCCCAGGAAGGGCTCCTCACACTCTTTACCTGCTCCAGTATGGGGTCCCTTCCACAGGAGATGGTTCTCCACAAACTTCTCCAAGGAGAGTCCTTCCCATGGACTGCAGATCTTCATGAACTGCTGCAGCATGGGTCCCCCACAGGGTCACACAGACCTGCTCCAGCACGGGCTCCTCTCTCCACAGGCCCTGTCAGGAGCCTGCTCCAGTGGGGGCTATGCAGAGCCACAGCTTCCTTCAGGCACCCACCTGCTCTGGTGGGGGGCTCCCCATGGCTGCAGGTGGATCTCTGCCCCCCCATGGACCTCCCTGGGCTGCAGGGGCACAGCTCTCACACCATGGGCTGCAGGGACACAACTCTCACACCATGGGCTGCAGGGACACAACTCTCACACCATGGGCTGCTCCACAGGCTGCAGGGCACCTCAGCTCCAATGCCTGGAGCACCTCCTGCCCCTCCTTCTGTGCTGACCTTGGTGTCTGCAGAGCATTTCCTCCCACTCCTCTCTCCAGCTGCACTTGCTGCTGCCACAACCGCTTGTTTTGCTCTCAAATAGCTCTCTCTCCAGAGTTGTTACACTACCACTGAAGGGCTGGTACTTGCCCAGCAGTGGGTCTGTGTCGGAGCTGGTTGGCTCTGGCAGACACAGGGGAAGGTTCTCTGCTTCTCACAGAAATGACCCCATAGCCTCCCCACTACTGTGTCATGCAAAGCCTTAGTATTTCAATGTCATAAGACTTTAATAACCTGTGCTCTTCTGCATAGAATATTCTGTGATTCTGAAAACTGAGTTGGAAGGGACACACAAGGACCAAGTCCAACTCTTAAGTGAAAGGCCCATATGGGGATTTAGCTTGCAACCTTAGCATTATTAGCACCATCCTCTGAGACCAAATACAATGCTTTTACAATAAAAACTTTAAAAGCTATTTATAAATCTCTTCCTCCACCATTTTTAACTATATAGTTACTGTGACGAACAGCCTCTTTTTACTATTAATTCTTTATATATTCCCTTATATTCATACATGCTTTTACAAAATGAAAAGTTATAAAGAAAAAATATAGCTCTTTAATTTCAAAAATCTTGTCATATAACCTGTTGGCAGATGAATCTAAACCTTATGCAAGGACCAGAAATAGTGATTTTTGCCTCCAAAAAGCATGCTCAGCCCCACAGCAACAGGCACCATCCCATGGAATCAGTATAGTCACTGGGCCAAACACAAAACTTGATGCTGGCAGGAAGTGACCCCTTTCTCTGATACAGCTGCACTCAAGTGCTCTGTGAAAAATGTTAAGAAGCATCTCCATAGTTGTTTGCTGCAACAAGAAAGATTTAGTTCATTACACATCATGCTGCAGGGAACAAAAACCACAGCATCCTTCTACAAGTACTCCTGTAAAACTGAGGAAAAAAGAAAATAAGAGGAAGTCGTTTTCACCGCCTCAGGTATCTCTACATGTTCCTGTCTTGCCAAGCAGTCTCTCTCCTACACAGATTCTAAAGCTCTACAAAAGAAGAGCAGCCTAGTCAATTAATTTTAAGGCTCTTTGAAGAAGCCCTGAAAAACAGGCAACTCATACCCTGAGCAGTCGAAGAAAAAATTCTTAATGTGTTCCACTTTACAGATGAGACCACTTTTTACAAATGTGGTTAAATACTCAAAATAGAAACATTCTTTCCCAGAATGTCGACTGGCTCAGGATTTGGGTAGCCAAACCCAAGTGAGGTTTCCTTGACTGCAAATGTTCGTTGTTGTGGAGGTCCATAAACACTGCTTTGGGAGGTTGGTGCAGTGTCAAAGGAGGCCTTCCCAAGGCAATCCCTCTGAGAACACCTGAAGGCAGTGCTTCCCCAGCACCCAGACAGCCTAAAACCAAGTGACAAGGGCTCTAAGTATGTCTAAATCCCAACACATCCTTCAGCTTGGCTTGCCATATTTGTCCCTTGGTGAGCTCTAACCTGGATACAAGAAGATGCACTGGCAACTCTCATAGTCTGAACAGACCTGGTATGGAAAGACTAGGAATATTTGAAGCATGGCTAAGGGAGTTTCCACAGACACTCCTTGGGATAAAACTTTAAGGGCTGAGGTTTCCTGGAAAAAGGAAATTTTATGTTTCATTACTTTTTTCACATTACTTAAATGAAATTCCCTACATTCAGCAGTAATTCAAATGTAGCTGTGTACATGTAACCCATAACCAAGATTCCACAATTTATGGTTTGTATGGACGTTTTTGTTGTTGTTTTTAAACAGGGCAAATGATGACTCAATGCACTGTGCAGCACCACTGGTCTCTGTCTGAAGCCTGGAGCTGCTCCACACCCAGACTGTCACAGCTGCTCCTTGTCTACACAGGAAGCTCCCTCACCCTTAGCTACAGCAGCACCACCCAGGCTGAACAGTGGGAGGGGTGGAACTCAGCTGCACCTGTGCAGTAACAGCGGGCCCAGGCTTCCCAAGAACATAAGGAAGCGTTCCTGACAAAGATACTCCAAGCAAAATTTTGGGATGGTCTCTCCTTTTATCTTCTTTTTATCTCTCGAAATAAGTATTAGCATCTATAGAAGTACAAAAGCAGAAAGGTAATCTTGCTTGCAATTGTACCCTTCAAATAATTACACCCAGAAAAAAAAACCACAACTGAAGAGCCTAATTTCACAAGCCCTTAAAAAGTTTTCCCAGAAGCAATAAGAAAAAAGAAAATTACACCAACATTGCTGTTTCTCCACAACAGAGTAAGTGGAATGAGTAAAGACAAGTCAAACTAACTCACTCTAGCAGAGCACCCTCCCAATGCCCATCCAAAGCATTTCCACTCTAGAGCTAAAAATAAAAAAGCCATTATGGAATTTAAGAGAAAATTAATTTTATTGTCTACCAAATCACACCTTGCTTTCTTTTTTTTCTTTTACAAATTCCAAAACAAATTAATGAATTTTTTAAATGTAATATTATGTAAAAAGCCCATTTGCCACAAACTACTATACTCAGTGGAACAAATATATATTTCAAGAGTGTGGCCAATTGTAAAAATAATCCTATGACATAGACATTGTTCATAAAAATACAGTAAAATGCACTTTCCCCACCTCAATAAATACATTTTAATCTGTTTCTGGCTGACACTTTAAGCCACCAGAGAGCTCTTAATGAAGCAGTCACCAAAGTAAAATTTTTCCTCATGTACTTTTACAATTATTGCAATAGTATCCAGAACTGTAAGCATTTTTCTTGCAGTCTTTTGTTCATAGCTTCAGGGGAATCATGGACAGGAGCAAAGATTTATTTATAAAAATGTGCTACTCCCATACTGATTCCCATTTTAGAAAGGATGTTTAAGGTTTTTTTCCTTTTTACTAAGAAACAGTCCACAGAACAAACTGTTTGAAAGAAGAATTCTCCAGAAAACTAAAGTCTATTGTCCATAGCTATAGTTTTGTTTTTAATCCCTGTTTAATATATTTAAATTTAAAAAATTGTTATGTTAGATAAAAATAGAAGTTTTAGAACATCTTTAAGAACAGAAGCTAAGATAAAGGTTTTGTTAGAAAAAAGAAAATCTTGCCCTTTTTACAAATTTTGCAAATTTTTAAATCCAAGTATTAACTTGAATTGTAGCTCTGCTTTCCATGCACACATGAAAACACACAATTATACATACATAGATCCCTGATTAAGACATTTTCCAAATGGCTTAGTAAAAGTCAATTTCATCTGAAGTCACATTTTGTTTGCTCAAAGCACAGTTGTTTCTTCAGAAGATGTGTATTTCTCTTCCTTTCCATGATGCCTCCTCATAGGTTCAGTCTACCTGTGACTGAGTCAGTGTTTTACACTTCACACAGCTTGTGACAATGAGTATTACTGTGCCCAACTGAATGAGTGCCTTTTAAAAAACAAACACACAAAATCAACTCTTTTTCACAGTGGAGGACATGGCTAAGAGGCTGACAACAGCTCATCTTTCTTTGTTGGTCTCCTTCATTTCCATTCATTAGCTGGTTTCTGACACATGAAAAGACTGATATATTTGGCATCTTGATGGAACAGGACAAAAATAACACCAAAACAAAATCCTCTGTGACTTCGAAGATTCATTGCATCACTTACAGCTCTTCCATTTCAAAGTGTGTATTAAAGCTGTTTGCCACGGATGTGTGTTCAAAGATCCTGGTCAGGCTGGGCTTCAGCAGCTCCATGGAATGACAAGACAGCTCCTGTGAGGCATCACTCTTCAGTGCCATGATCTGATCTGCCCTGGGATCCCTTCTGTCATAGTACAGAGCCCACAGCAAAGTAACAGTGAGGATCATAGCCAGGATCTGCATTACTCCAATAGAGATTCCTAGAAATCTCAGCACTTGCAATTGCTTCGTCCCCCTCAAGAAAGTGTACATTTTTTTACCGCATCCCTATAAAACAAAAATAGTTTAAAAACAGTCAGTAGTAATAATTGGGTTGCAGTTCCCAAGGCTTATTAGCTCATCCTACACACTGCTGTCTTTTCTAGCTCACAAGAATCTCTCTCTGACTTCCTTCAAACAATATTTTGAAAATTATTTTGCCTAGTTTTTAACTGCTTCCATAATGACAACTTTAAGTTTTCTCACACACAGAGACTTTGCTGCAATGTATCTGTGCTACTTTTCAATTCAGAAATCACTCAAGATTGATCTGAATTCCTATCAACTCTCATTAAAATTGTTAAAGAAACTCAACTGATTTTGTTAAGGTTTAAAAAGCTATTAAAGTCCTCATCATCTTGTTTCTCTCCTTAAATTGAAGATCTTCAAAGTTGTCAATTATTTTAAACTCTTTTCGACTTTTTTTACAGATAATACTACAGTCTGAAGCTAAAACAGTATTGTAGAAAAGATCTATGGACCTGCGTAACCTCATCAGAAAACATCCCATGAAAACTATGTTAGAATGTCATAAGTTGATGTTCACGGAAATTTAGCTCTTTCCAAACCTTCAATGCAGGCTCTACAGTTTGCCTACATGGCCAACTAACTACCACATAAGGCTTCAGAAAAGCTGACAAGGCTTTGTAAGGCTGCATGGATCCGCAGAGGCAGCAGCTCTGGGAACTACCGGCCAACAGTGCGAGCACGAGTCACAATGGTCACTGCTCAGCGAGGGCAAAGAGAGCCTTAGAGACAATGCAAACACGGAGAGAGGGGCCTCTGCTACTCTCTGTTCTAAGCTTTGCAGGGCTTCACAGCACAATTATCAAAGCAACATTCATATCAACGGGAAATTCACAGTAACAAACTGGAAGGGCACTGGTCCCAGAAGCAGACATCAGGAACCCATCAAAACGGACGCTGTCTTCAGAATTTTATTTTTTGCATTAACATCCTCACTTGTTATTTCTTATGGCTTTTCTAAGAATATAAAGCCATCAATCAAAGTGATGGAATCTGAAGACAGGACATGATAAATAACACCTTTCAATCACACTTTAATTCCCCAAAGCCAATTTCCCCAAGTCCAATTTCAAATGCTACAGTCCTAAATGTATTTGATGAAAGGTCCAATTTTTGCCACACACACAAAATTCACACTGTAGTCAACAGATTTTCATTTAGCATCTAAATAAAATTAATGTACTCTATGATAATTGTACCAGAATAAATTATAGGATCTCAGTGTCTTTGCACTGTTTCATTTTCAAAACAGCAGCAAAGACACGGAAAAAGGAGCAAGCATGCATTCTTTAAAGTTTCAAAAGAAAAAAAACCCAACACTGTAGCAAAAGCAATGTAATTGGACTTGGAGGGGGGGTAAAAACTGTCACATTGGCATCATCTTTTCTTCAACTGGTAAGCAGTTGTAGTTATATAATTTCCCATATTTGCTGTTAATTACAGAGAAACTGGCTGCATTTTAATACCTTTGGGAAGTTAAAGAGATGAAGGTGCATGCTGGTCACAATTTAAAAAGCTCCACCACAGAAACACTCAAGCTCAGTTCATTTGTTGCCTAGAGGAAACACCCACTAACAGAGAGCCATAACATTAATGTCTACATCTACTGCAATACACAGACACATAACTGAGACAAATTATGCCCAATCTAGGTAGACTGTTTTCCTCCATTTAATAATGTTCTTAGAGCTCTGCTCTAATACACATTCAAAATTAGTTTCAAAACTGAGAAAACAGCCAGCCCTTTAACTTCACAGTCATGCATTTTATTTCTGCTTATGAGACACTTTCATAGTTGGTAGCCTGCAATTAACCAGTACATAAATATACTTCCCTCAGCAAAAGTTTGTCACTAAATGGGGAGCTCTTGTTGACAAATCAAATATAGTATAAAATTTTGAAGCAATCATTCACAAGAATCAGCTTCAGATTCCTACAAAGCTACAGATTAAAGGCCTGATTCATTCACTTCATACTTTCAGTCCTGAAATAGAAAAAAGCATGTATTTCTTATTTAGCATATATTACTGATTTACTTCATCACAGAATAAGAATCTGAACTAAGGCACCCCACTGAGCAGAAAAGATAAGCCATCAGCAAACTCAACAAATCTTTTGTATACTCAAATTTTGAGTATACTCGAAAGAATATTAAAGCAAATTGTAAAACTAAATATTAAAACAAACCTAAATTAAAACAAAATAAATGTAATTAAAATTAATTTTGAGTATACTGAAAATTATGTTAGAAATCAAAATAAAATATTGAACATGCAATTTTGATTTTTTTTTAAGATATCAACTCCCACCAATCATTTTACCTACACTGCAGTTCCCAGAGCTCCTCTTGTTCTCACACCACAACAAACCTCGAAGACCACATCAACATCTTCACCCTTCCCTCACAGCCATACTCTTTCTAAGGTCAGTCTGTTCATGAAACTGCAACAAAGGTGAAACTCCCCAGAATAAAAGCAATTCAAGAAATTATAAAATAGCTTTCAATATCCAGCAGGGAAAATATGATTCCTGTCAAAAGTACTTTCAAGCAGAACTGTAAGTCACCTTTCTTTCTGCAAAAATTACATTGTGAAGGATTCCAACTTAGACTATAAAAAGTTCTGAGTTCCCAGCAAAAAAATCACAGCACAGCTACAAATAACCCACATTTATCAGTCCCAGACAAACCAAACTTGTTTTCTGAAGTACTATAAAGAATTTTTCTAAAGTACCAGAACAGACTTGCCAAATATTTACATAAACCAATTTCAGGCTAGCGAGGCTAATCTTATCAGGCTCCTTCTCAAAACACCAGACTATGCAAGTTTGGTTTGTATCACTTTCTAAAAAAGCTTTTGTCTTTCAGTTCTCCAAAGCAGAAGTTAGGCAGATTAGTCTTGGAAGCATAAGTTGGTTTTGCATAATACTGATAAACTTATTAGCAAGCATACTGTCTGTGAGACAGCCCACAGGCAAGTGCCATGGAAAGAAACATTTTGCCAACAAAACATTGCACATATCTCACAGAGAAATGAAGTATTTTTGTGGCTGATACTACCGAACACAGTCTGTCCCTTTTTGGAATGGATTCTGCAGTAGAGAACCAAAAATAAATTTTTGCTAAGTGCTAGATCCATTTAAAATGCTCTGCTGTACAGCAGGGGAAGAGCCATAAATGTGCCCTTCAGATTTCTTTTGAGGAAAAAACTAAGTAGCCTTTCTTTTATCAAGTGGGTCTTAACACAGCCCTTATGTCCTACATAATAATCATCTTTGGCTATTAATTTTATCCAAATAAAACCAAAATAATTTGAACATACAAAGTGCTCAGAGAACCATTTTCCTGGAATATGGCATGGATACTAAATAGCACAAACACAAAATGTTAGCAAAAGAGGTGACAAGAAAACCTTGTACTTTGGACACTATATTCCAATGACTAATAGTCCTCAGAAATTTTTGAGCTTCCTGTGCTCAAAGAGTAGTTTTTCATTGAGTGACACTGCTTGCATACTCCTGCCTTTGTAGGCAGGGAGCAAATGAATGTTCTACAGCTTCCATACACTCCTTGGAAGGGATCTAAAACAGACCCCTTTGTGTGGTATTAACAGTAGCAACAGTGTTGCAAAAAATAGCCATGATTGCAGAGTGAGCCACCATTTTTAGGTTTTCAAACTGTGGAAGAGACTGGCAGGCCCTAGAAGAAGCCTGAATTTCTCATTCAGGGACTGACACTTCCAAAGCATAACCAGTGCTGTCAGTGCTGTGAGCCTTGCCAGAAGGAAAGAGAGGGTCCAGAAGTAGCTGGTGGAAAAAACCCAACCTCTGCCACTATCTTTAAGGTTCCTAGCACAGACTGGACTTCTGAGGCATCTGCCTTTTGGCAGCTTTATCTTCTCTCTTCCTAGTGGAAGCACACAGCCTCCTAGAATGGATGCCTAAAAGTTCAGATTAGATTAAATAATTTCTGTTCATAGGGTCAATATCACACAAATTCATTTCCTCAAAACTTGATTGCTTCCTGGTAATAGCAGATATTCATTTTGGCTTGTTTATATAACAAATCTCCTCTGCTTCAGAGGTGTTGCTCTATAGCTCCTGAATAAGAACCATGCAACAGATTCTTGTAAGAATGGGTCTTGAACAGCCTCTGAGACGGGGAGAAAATAAAATTGTTTTTTTGGTACTCTTCCATAATGCAGAGATACACCATCCACTGGAGAAATGTTCATGCTGAAGCATCTGAAAGCGTGATTCTAAGGCCCACCCTCCCTCCTATGCACTCTGTATTACTCTAAAAGCAATCCAATGAAGAATGCCCCTCTTCTCAGATCCTCACAACTGTGTGAGTGAGCCACTCTTTCTGCCCACTGGTGGACTACTTGGACTGTTGGTCATTCTGCTGTTACTGAATGTACAATTATAGGTCTTCAGAGATCTGCTAACAGAAAAATATGGTAGCTAACGAAGTAGTTCCCAGACAAAAGTGACTTCAGACAGTATTTGTGAGAACAGAATTTTAGGAAAGAGCCTATTTACTTGCTTTTATAATTTTTGCCCTAAAAACAGTAATATCTTGCTACCATGATGACCTCCCTTACCCACTTCAAACGAGTCCTTGCCTTGTTTTAAGGCTTTTTTTATATTTCTTTTTAAATTATTATACTGTTAAGGTAGAAAGAGCATTTTCACAAGTTTCTACGTATGCTCAGAGTACACCAAATAAATTATCTGCCTCCTGACATAAGACCTGTTAACAAGAGAGCTCTCATCTTCCAAAGGAATTCTCAAAAGCATCCTTCACTGTACATTTCACTAAAGTACTCTTCCACTTACCCTGAAGTAGTTTGATGGGATGGAGCCTGCACATTACGTCACATCTAATTTATAACTTTTGTATTGTAACAAATTTGAACTCTAACCTAATCAATATAAAACAAACACTTCAAAGTTTAAGAACATCTTATGTTTTAACTGCATTGCCACTATTTCATCTCACTTCCAGGTAAGGGTGGGAAGGTGGGTTTGTTCTTCCTTCCTTCCTCTCTTTGCTTCAGCATTAGCAAATAATAACTAGAAACCTTCCATAAACACAACTATTCTACAAAAAATTCCTCTATTGTACTGCAAATTATGAATTTGGAAAATTACTGGATCAGGAAGAATGCACAAAACCTTCCAATATATCCATATTTTCCTCCTTACCTCCTGATAAAGGTCACTGAGATCCTCATGATGTGCCTGCTTAGAGCATCCTGGGAACTCTCTGACACAACAGGAGTCAGGTGGCCAGTCCAATTCTGTCATTTCCAGCCAGTCTGTGAAGTACACCACGCCACAACATTTAAACTGCAAAAGAAGGATTAGCCAAGATCAGTAATAATGATGCTACTTCTTCAGTAGATAAAGTAGGTCTTCAAACAACCTAACAAAATTCCTAATACCAGCTTTCAAAATATTTACATAGAACTAAAAACATCTACAAGTGCTTCCATGTATCTTGTTTTGCCGTACTTTGACATAAAAGCAACATGAAAAATGTAATGCAGTGACCAATGAATACTTCAGAAACAGCCAACAATATGTCCTTTAAATCCCAACTGCTTCCTCAAAGGATGCTTCACAGAAATTATCCTATCTTCGGATTCTCCTATCCTTACTACAAGGAACTAACACAATCTCATGTCAAAATGGGGACTAATGAACAAGTATAGCTGTGGCTGAAAGGAGCAGCAGAAAAAGTTCACACTAGTAAGCACTTTTCTTGCAAGGGTACAACTACAGACACGTTTGTCAAAATATATTCAGATTTACCTGAATATAGGGAAAAAAAAACATTAAAAGAGTTAGCAAAAATATATAGAAATCAGAAATGCTGAAAGGAAAACTGAAAATAGAAGGAAGGTGCATCACATTAAAATAAATACTGAACAGAATCAACAACAAAAATAAGAAGTTTGGCGCAAAGCAGATGAGCTGTAATTGGCTATAAAACCCACCAGCACCAACAACCTGTTGTCTTCTCTGCAAAGCACACCCTGAAATTTAAAGCTAAATAATCAATCTCCCACATTAGTAGCTGCTTTCACAGAGAAAAGGGTGGAGCAGCTACATTAGATTTGGTTTGACACTGGATGTGGACTTGACATGACTGAAATAATGCTGTGCTGCAGAAACAAGATGTTACCTGTCTCTGCCTGAACATCCTCCAGGACCAGTCTGAGTGTAAGTAATTCTCTGAGTCCTTTAGTCCACAGGCTTGGGAACACAGCTGCCCCTCTTTACCTGCTTCAGAGCCAGGGTCCTGTATTCCACACCACTCACTGTTCTCAATCAAGCAGATCAGTGCCCAGACATGCTGGCACACACTGTGCTTTTAATTCACCAGTCCTCTTAAAAGTATCCCTTCTCCCTTCTTTACCACAGCTTTCACGTCTCAGTTATTATTGGTTTGTTACTCAAACTCCTCCCAGCCCTGGACTTTATGGAAAGCTCAAGCTTTAGCTCCTCATTGCAATTGTAAAGACCACCACATTAAACACCCTTTTCTTATTCTTGTATCTTTTCTTCCCCCACCTAGTTCTTCTTTCCTGACTTTAGCTGACCTTTTGCATCTTCCTTAGTATAGCCACAACTTCGGTATTGGACCAGCAAAAGGACTGGGGGAGAACACATTTCCCATCTCCCTCAGATGTTAAAAGATACAGAAGAAGGAATACCAAGCTGATCAGGGCTGAACCTCTGGTAACAGAACTGTAATTACAATTCTGCTGACTGAAGAAGGGCCACAAGTGCTTATTCAGATATAAAGCACATTCCAGGCTCATACATTCAGCATCTAAACTATGAGCAGATGGAATATAAATGAGTGCCCATCAACTAAGTAGAAATTGTAAAAGAGCTTTCTCAGTTCCTCAAATCATTCATCTGGTCACAGGTGCCACAAGGAAAAATCTAACTTTTGAAACTACTTCTAACTTCTAAAGGAAATTCTTCCTCCCTAGAAAAATTAAGGCTTAGTTGAAGCTTTATTACTAATATTCATATTATAACCAGTCATTGTGATGAAACTAAAGAACTAGGAGAAGAATTGCTATTTAATTTAATCAACCTATACATTTAAACCAAGATACCAGCTCTATTCAAGGCAAATTGATTGAGATCATTTGATTATCTTATGTCAGGTACAGAACAGACATAAACACTCTACCTTGCATATGAAGAACTACACAGTTCCACAGAGCACTCACATGGCCAGAGCAGGGAACTGGGGGGGGGGGNGTGTGTAACCTCTTTCTTTCAGGTTTTAGTATAAATACAGACTAACCAAGTGCTGCCAGGAAATGTTTAAATAAACAGGAAATCTGTGCAACAATGATAGATTTCAACATTTCAACAAGGGCAGCACAATGACAGGCATTTAAAGAGTTTTCTTCCTGCACGTGAGTTATATTTGGAGTTAATGGGTTTTACCTTGGGCAATTTCATGTTTCTGTAACATAATACTTCATTCTATAAAAACAGTTCTGAATTTTAGTAGGCTAGAGGGCAAAGCTGTGAATACACAAGGAAGCTTTCTGGTTTGTTTCCCACCCCCCAGTCAAAGGAAATAAAAACCCTCATCACTTTCACAAACCTCGGCCAAAGAGACAGTGTTGGCATCTTTTTGGAAACTTCCTTTCCCATTCCTTTCCAGCTAAACATATCTTAACCATGACAGCTCCGTGAAAGGAAACTAACAGAGCCTATGGGAAGGGGAGCACAGTTTAATATTAAAACAACATATAGACACAGTCATTTAACTTTACCTGCAGATTTTTAATTTTACATACATCATATCCCTTAATGCTATAGTAATCCTAAAAGGTACTGGTGTCCTAACCCTACTGAAAAAGGATATGAGAATGTTAGCTATTTAAATGAATTTATTAACATTTTGGTTTTAGTGCTTAAGTACCTTCAGGGCCTACAAAACCTAAAGAATGGGTATCAAGTGATATTAAAAGACAGCATCACTACACAGTGTTTCAGACCAAATGAACTTGTATTTTTTACCTGTTGACTTAAACCCAAACCTTTTCCTATAGCAGATGACCAATACTCACTGAGAGGTACTACTTTAGTTCATGAATTAACTATCATCTTACCTCCCTCTGGAAGAAATTCCAAGCATGGGTCAGCCACTGGTACCTAGGCAGTCCATAATTGGTCATCCTGGCTTTCAGTGTGATCATATCAGACCACTGCACTGGAACCTGGAGCAAGGAGAGAGAAGTGGATCAGCAGGGCTTGTGGCTTTAAACCCACAGGTTCCATCTATACTGAGATCTTTCCAGTGCAAGGACTAAAATAATTATGTAAACAAACAAAACAAGAAAACAAGTGTTGCAATTTTTATGATACTAAGACTTTCTTAAAATATCAAAGAAAAGTTATTTGCTTCCTTTGCTTACAAATTAATGTACACTGAAAAGCAGTTACATTTTGGAGATATTCAGGGATGATTTTATACAATTTATTTATATCATTACTAGATTTTTTACTTGGCATAAAACTTGAACTGAGTCCTATCCAAGTCATCAGGGATAGTATTTGTCTGCCCTAGTTTAGGCATCCCCCTGGTGTTGTCTTAGATAATAGAAATAAACAGGCAGCCGAATGGGGAAATTCATCCCAAGATAAATAATTTAAACAGAGCAGATGAATAATTCCCTTGATGTCTCAAATCCACGTCACTCTCTAAGGTGAAAAACTTTGATTTAAATGTCTAACTTATATATATGTAAAATTAATTGACATTAATTCCCTCCCTGGAGTTTTTTCAGCCATTTTCTGGCTTTGTCTGGAGTCCTGCACACAGGTATCCTGAATGTGCTCCATTTCAGTAACTTACTCAAAAACAGTAACATGGAAGTGCAGACAAGGCCCTGCAACCTTTCTTTCCCAAACAGCCTCATAGCCTTGTGAAAATCTTTTCTTCTGAAAGGATTCCTGAAGTATTTTTCTTTCAACTGTGACAACTCAAAAGCGAGGTGCTGGTACACTCCATTGTGTGAATATGACTCCTCAGTTAGCAATTTGTTGCAAACAAACAGAGGCAAGTACTATGGCACCTGGCATAAAGTGAAGTTTTGAGTCAAAATCAAAACATCACTTCAATTCAGCAGCACAAATTTCCGTGTGCCAAAGCAAAACAAGGACCTGAAGACAGCAGCCATCATTCTATGTCATCACACACCATCCATGGTGAGTTTTGCCTTGTCTCCATCATGGTAGTCACGGTGAAAGAAACCACAACTGCAATATTAGCTGTCACTTGGATGGGAGGGGAGCCCAGCTCCTTTAGCAGCCATGACTTTGCTCCCCTATTCAATTTGAAGCTAACAGAGAGAGCGTTCTCTAAATAGCAATGAATGTTATCTAAGAAAATTTGCACAATACTTCCCAAGGAACCTGATCTTCATTGTGCTAAATGTTCTGCAAATATATAGAGACAATCACTGCCTGTCTGAACCCGTAATACAAATAGGAACATTTGATAACATTTCATTACCACTAAGTTATACTACATTTTTGATGCTCTAGTAAAGCTGCATATCAATGTATTAACATGGTCCCAGAAATTTAACATGCCTTTCACTTAGCAGATTTTTGCATTGAAATCACAATGGTTCACATGAAAAATATGCTAGCAGTAGATTATTAAAAATATGTAAAAGTATTATCACAATATTTCTATCACAAACATTTACACAGGTCACTATAATAAATTAATTTAGCTTTGTACTCAATGCATTTCTCTTTCCTCTGCATTGTAAGCTAGCACTCTGCTTTCTTTGGATAATATTTGATAATGCTGCAATTAAGATCATACTTGATAGACTATTTTTTTATCAACTTGAGTTAAAGACATTCCAAGGTTACATCCACAATGGAATACATCCAACTTCCTCAGGAAATCAACGGAAATCAGGAAAAAAACAAACTCAAGAAGTGAGAGAAGGAAATTAAAAGCAAAGTAATACTATCTAAACCCCTCTGTAGGAAAGCAATTTGAATGCTGGAGCTAAGGAGGGATTACAGAATCTGTATGTTTGCTGCAAAAATGCCAACAGACAAATCTGTACAGGTAACAGGTACATTGATATACCTATTAAATATCTTTCTGTCAGCTCATATACACAGTAGTGCACAATGATACACGACAGAGATGCATTCATTTGACTATACACCAACACTTGTGTAGAACAAAAAAAAAACTAGAGATGATGGCTTGATTTCAACCTGAGTTCTATAAAGCTCAGTCTGTCACTGAGATCTAATTACTCATTATTATTTTTCTAATGACTATCAAAGCTTGATCAATGCCTAATTAAGCCAAGGACCCACACTGGCTTTTCAATCTTGTGGGTGGAATAAATTAGTCATGAGACACACTACATGCTGAGAGCTATCATGAGCTGGAAGGAAAGCTGTTTATGCAAGGACTCTTAGAGCAAGCTGTCCACATACCAAGGAAAGCCCATACTGGATCAGAAGAGGCAGTTATGCTTCAGTGACACTTCTGACAACATCACCCACACTACACTACACACCCACCTACACTAATGCCAAGCGATCACCAGGGGCTCATGTGATTTAATGATACACTGCTACACTGAAATCAGTGTGACATCAAGACAACCCTATGGTTATGAGTGGGAATCGGCTTATCTTTATCAAGTAGGAGGAAGCACATTCCAGGGAATGACCTGCACAGGTACAGAAGAATCAGTGAAAAATAAATCTTCATGTTCTTCTCCTCTCTTCAAGACTGCCAAATTCCCTGTGGTTCTCAGCAGCAAGAAACCCACCTCATCACATGGAAAGTAGTAGTGTTAGGACAAAAGGAATAACAGTAAGAAATCAGATGGAAATAGAAAACAACAAAAAACCAACCAAAATGACCCAACCCAAACCGTATTTCAGGAGAAGAGGAAAAACAATCAAAACCATATATAGGGACAGAAGAAAATAGACAAAGAAAAGCAAAAAAGGAACAACTGTGTTTGCTGTGACCCACTGTAGAAGAAGCAGACATGGAATCCAGTGCTGCTTAAAGGGCTGAAGGGAAAGCCATGTTTTCTTCTGAAGGGAAACAGCATGACCAGTGAAACAACATATGGCAGGGCTATGCCAGTCTTTCTCAAACTGCCCCAGGTTTGGGTTTCCGTAGAATAGCAGATAACCAAAAGCTTGGGGGTCAGACTAAAACACACCATAACTTCAGGTTTTTTAACTAAATAGTGAAGGCTGAAAAGCCTGTTCCAGTGCTGTGAAGGCTATGTTATTTCAGGCAGTTTCCACTGACAAGATTTTTGTGGAACGATGGATGTTAGTTGTAAGAGTCATCCTTGGCAAAATCCCTGCAGAGGGCAGCTGTGCCCATAACATGAAGAATGCCTCTTGTCTGTATTCCCAATTTTAAAATGAATCAAAGCAAACTGACATTTAAAGCAAAGGAATGGCCTTAATCTCTATTATATTAGAACAGCTCTCTGCAATCTGTACTGCAAGGCAATGAATTCTGATGCAAAGTCCTGCTATGTAACTTCAGGCTTCAAATCTGCCAGAAATTCCTTTGGTCCGAGTACTGTGTAAATATCAAGAAAACTACCTCACATCTTACTGCAATATAATTGTCATTCATTGTTGGATATTGAGCATATCTTGGCAGTTGAGGGAAAAATATTTGTTCCTCTCTTCATAAAAATGTACCAGACTAAGGAGAAGATGTAAGGATATAGGAGCCAGCAGTTACATTTCAGTTTAATTTGCTCAACACTTACCTATTTTCTTACAAGATCGTTAGAATTCCTCCGTTAGAAAATTAAAGGTTGTTGTAGTTATAAAATCTAGACAGAGATAAAACCTCTTCACAAGTTTACAGAAGAGTGTTTTATAGTTGAGACATGTTTTGCTTAAAACTGGCATTTATAGCTTGTGGAGGCAGTGTGCAGATTTTAGCAGACACAAGTGCTCTATGGAAAGAACACGCTGTCTGTTTAGTGTAGTACACTCTAAAACGCAAAGAACTTTTGGGACAAAATCCCTTCAAATTCTCTTGTCACCTCTCTCAAAATCCTGATTTAAGCATGAAGTTCATAATTTATCCTCCAAAATATCAAAGACTTCAATGAAAATCTGCCTGAGCAAGAATTAACGAAAAATTACGTTCTTAAATGGGGGGATAAAGGATTTGGCTCCCAAATATAGAGGGGGTAAGGAGAAACCCAGACAGGGCCTTCCAGACAGACAAGCTCTCCCAGGAGAATTCTCTGTTTAAAATGAAAGCAATCAGTTGAAATTAAACTGTCAGAATAATGAACAGAGATAAACACTACAGCAATTAGAAAACAGCTAGCTAATGGAAAGCTTAGTTTTCTTCTGCTGAAAAAATGCAGCCTCCTTTTCTGACTCACCGTTATTTCCTGCTCGTAGGTCCAAACACCACAGGCCAGTTCAACGCAGAATATTACAAGCAAGCTTCCAAAATACTGCAGAAAACAGAATGGTCTTAGCTATATTTTATCCTCTTAGAAATAAAAAAAAAAAATTCAAAGTTTAATATTTTTAAGTCTTTCTTTTCAAAGTTAAAGAATATCTGAATATATTATTAAAATTTCACATTATTTAAGACGTGGAAATAGAATTACATTTTTGTAATCATAAGTAAGAAATATTCAGGCATCAAACTTTATAAAAACTTTCTTGAAAACTACATTATTATCAAAGTGATTAAGGTATATGAGGTCAGCCCTAACTGTACAAATATTTAAAGATTAATTGAAGTATCTTTTAGTATTAGAAGGTATAACCTTTGAACTACTTAAAAATAAGAAATACAAGTGTAAATGAAGAAGTACAGACCTCAGTAATGAGGCTTAAGAAAAACTGGTTGCTGCAATTAAAAAGAGCAGGAGTATCTTCTATATAGCATTAACAAACTTTTTCTGAACTATAGGATAAAGCTACAAGGAATTTAAGGCAGTTTTAACTGGTGTTCCCTATTAAAAGTAACCCTTCTCCCTTTTATTTAAAGAAGTATACTCTCATTCATTCTTGACTCCAAATTTTCTTCCATGTCAGTAGATGAACTTCCTTTTGTTCTTGGTACACAAGACCTTAAAGCTACAATCCTCATGCATTTTAATTTAATTTGAAAATCAAAGAAACACCATCACAATATAAAATAGAAGAAAAATATAGTTCCATCAGTAGGATACATGGCTTCTAATTTAGTTATTTCATTCTGGTATCTATTTAGGACACAAAACATGTGCTTATGGTAAGGGATATTTTTTTTTCCTATTAATGGGCAAATAAGATGTATTTATTCTGTTTTAAACAGAGTATAAATCCACAAATGTCAGGCTTTAGCAGTCCTCTACATAAACACCTTTTTCATTCATCTGGTCTGGACCTGAGTAATTCACAGATACCTTGGCAGCTACTGGTCTTGCCTTAATCTCTGCTTGCTCCCCAAATCTAACTCCCTGAACTGGGCATTGTAGATGCACACAGAGATACGTAAGAAGTGCGTGTAAAAATACTCACGTTAATTTTCAGGAGAAACCTGTACCCATACCCTCCCCCTGCAAAGGTCTATCCAATAAAGATGGTACTGAAAGGAGGATTACTGGTTTAGTAGTCTTCATCATGCTACCTTGCATCTTTACAGTTCTCACAGCTGTACAACACACTGCATTTCCTTACAAATCAACACCTTAAGCACACACAGAGCTTGAGTATTGGTCTTCAATAACCAAAACGTTCATCCTCCAAAGGTCCAAAAGTGGAAAAAAACGAGTCACACCTTCCAAGAACAATGGAGCTTTCTCTAAAAAGTAAATTCATGAGTTTCTATGCAATATATCTACTATCACTGCAGCACCCAGTAGCTATGCAAAGGGTTTTTAAAAAAAAAAACCAAACATGGAAATCTACTTTTCTAAGTATTCACAGAAAAAGAATGCCACATGCTGTCTTAATTAGTAATTATAATACAAAATTTTTAAGGGCATTATGACTAATACCAACATTTTTGAGAGGGAGAACTAAGTGTTTCAATGAAAAGTGCATTTCACTTCTCGGCTGTCAGAAGTTGCAGTGGGTTTATACCCTAATTGAATAACAAGCCTGGGACTGTCTGTCATCTCTGAATCTTATACAAAAATCACTGATTGAGGTGAAAGTGATACATCTGGGGGGTTTACATATGACATTCTCTGCAAAACTCTTAATTTGCAGTTCTTTGTAACATTTAATTCAGTCATCAAGCTTACCATTTGAAACTCCCTCATCTTTCTCAGTGTGTAAGTTAAGAGTGTTTGTAGTAGCAGTACAAGACAAGAGGAGCCAAACCCAAGATTTTCTCCTATTACTGAATATAGCCCAAGATAGAAAAATATTTAGCCAGCTTCACTCATAAACCACTTCTGGCTCTGCCAGGGACTGAGCACTCCTGATCAGCTGCTTCTAGACACATCAGGGCACTGTAGAATCAAGCTGTCTGTCCTGAGAAAGCCCATCTCTGTCCATAACATAAAAAACAATGAGTTTACACACATGAAAGGCCATGCTCTGAATTGAGTGACTGCAAGCACACTGAACTTGCATGTAAGAGGTTGTTTCTCTCCGCTGCTGAAGGGGAGTATCATACCCCTCTCTATATAATGGTTTGCAAAACAAATACATCTTATAAAAGTTTTTTCTGGGGAAAAATAAACCCTCTAACCATTACTGAAATAATGCATTATCCCTAATTTCCGTCTCACAAATCAAGAAATTATTACTGGCTTCAATGCTTATTCCTTGTACCCAGCTAAATTCCCACAAGAGTCTGAATGCTAAATGCATCTTCCTGCATTTCCATGCTTCTGGTCCTTGCCAGAAATAGTGACTTGGTTTTGAAGCAGGCTCGTAACATTTCTTCCTGTGGGCTGAGTGGCCACATGTCGTAAAGATGAGTAACTCACCAAGGAGCATGGCTGTATATCACACTCAAAAACTGCGCCAGGAGGTGCCTTCTACACAACATCTCCCTCATGGTATTCTTGGCCATTCTCTGAGATATTTTCTACTGTTTCTATGCAAAGACATCTACAAGCTATGATAAAATAAAAGCACAGTTGTGAATGTTTTAAGAACTGGACCTCCTTTACAAGACAAATCCTACAGATTTTTAACATTTCCCTTTTGTAGGCTATTGCTAATCACTATCATTCTCTCCCTAGACTGACTATGCGAAGCAATCAGAAAATTGGAGTGGTGCCTTGATCCTGTTACGAGCCCCTCAGTTTCACTGAAGGATTTCCTCCAGCAAAACTGTGAAAAACCTAAGATGTTGCTTCCTTGAGAGAAGCTGAATGACTGAAACGCTGGCAGAAAACACTCTTTAGAGAGTAATAAATCAAAGTAAAAATACTTGCCAACCTAAAAATATATAAAGCATTAGCCATTTACTGCTCCATACATCATGCTTGTGGCCAAGATACTCAACTTCAGCATCCCTTCACTGCAAAATGGATGTTGTCAGTTAGCAGGAGCTGGTCTCCTGCAAAATCCTTGTCAAGCCTGCTCTACCACAGGTCACAGGCTGGAGGGGAAGGAGGGAGAACAGAGGGAGGCGGCGGCAGCTCTGCAAAGCAGTAGTTTTCCAACAGGAACATTTAATCTAATACCTGGAACACTGCACAAGCACTTGGATTTGCAGCACTGACAGTCTGCAGACTTTAACAACTCTGTTTTTCCAGCACATCAGTCCTGAAAGAGAGGTGAAGGACCTAGGGGCTGAGGAGAATCATGTTCTCCTTCCTTTCTTGTACAAGAGACTAAATGTTCAAGAAGTTGGAATAGAAACAAAGTCATTACCATGCAAACTAGTTTCAGAGATGTAAAGAGGCATGAAGGGCCAAGGAAAGGTGGTAAAGATACTCCATATGTAATCACCAGAGTCCGTTCTGCTAGAATACTCTTCATGTGGTACAGCTGCAAAAGTGACCACAGCCAACATACAAACCCTGAAACCTCCAATGCAGAAACCACACACAACAGCATGGAATCCCATCACTGAAATACTAGTGACTAGTGCAGAGATGCTACCAGCTTATACTCACCTACTGCAACCTCTAACAGCCTCCACAGAGCTCTTGCCGCTGGACAAGTCAAAAAAACCCCAAGTACACATCTACAGCAAATTAATATATAAAACAGAAAGCACAGGAGGATAGTGAGTGTAATTCCCATTGTGATGAATTTCAGCCACAGAAGGGAGGCAACCATTGAGTAAACAAAGGCAAAAACCAACACCTACCAAACCAAAAGACAGGGACTAGCATTGAATAAGCTTTGTCCTAATTCAAACAGTTATCTGCATAAAGCTTATCAGAACATGAAAAAGCACTAAAAAATGTACATGGTATTATCAAATATGCATTAAAAATCAAAGTAATTAAAACTCCTTTTTATGAAGATCTGTATAGGCTGTGCAAATATAATCAAAAATTTTAGTCTGAATGGAATTTCTGAACACACAGTGGCACCCCACAAGAGGGTACAAGCTCCATGTATTCCAACGCTCCACACATGGAACATATATGGTCTGGCATATGCCCAAAATGTCTTCCTATCTCTCCATCTAAGGCAAAAAATTAAGTTACAAAATTAGTTTATCCTAAGTAAATTATGACAAACACATTCCCGGAACATTAACAGAGATTAACAGCTAAGAGCACACACATGAAGCATCTCCCAACATAAAATCTCTCCCTCATGGCTTTCCAACCTGCAGAATATAGGATTTTTTTGTTGCAATTGTGGGCAACCTAGGAAAGGATATAAAGCAAGAAGCACAATCTTTTGCAGATACGTAATATAAAACTCTTACTTTAGTTCCAGAGATTTTGTGTTGAATACATCACATGATACCTGCAATTAATAACCTAATGTAATTTGTCTATGCTTTTCAGGCAACAGGTGAAAAGAACTGATGAAAAGTAACCTATTTCTGTTACAAACATGGCAATGGGATGATGGAGAACACTAGGAAAACACAGTACATGGAGAGAGATTTTAAATTCTTCTCAGAGATTCTTTCACGATCGAAATATTGAATTCTAACTACATTTATCAAAGGAAAACTTGAGTTAGAACTCTAGTGCCCTACAGTAGTTTCCTTCAGTGCAACAGCCAGGGCCATGTCAAGAGCCAGTGCTCTACTTCAGAACACCATGATGACCCCACTGGCACAGACACACAACCTGCAGATGCCCTTCTGAACCCTGTGTAAACATTCTGTCAGAAACAAAGCTAAGACCTGGAACTCAAATAGAAATTTGGTGACTTGGGGTATTCAGTGATCAAGTCACTATGACACTCTGCTGCCAAGCAACTCAGGCAGATAAGAGCTGCTGTACTACAAAGCTGACTGTACTCATGTCTATTCTGGAAGCGATGGTTTTTTCCAAGTGTTTTTCACTCTGGCTACAGTAATTTATTGCAAATGACCTATGAAATGCTTCATCAGCAAGCAGCTACTATAACCAGTAAAGTCTGTTAGCCTGTGCACAAAGAGAATGAAAGACCTGAACACATCCCCAGTCATGCTCCTTTGAGCTCACTCATACCAGTGATTGTTTTGTTTGCAGTTTGCAAGTGTGATTTGGAAGCAAGAGCCATGAATGTGAACAGAGTTCCACGTCAACACAAATTTCATCAGAACTAAAAAGGCACAAGAATGGTTTAGTTTCTCTTTTTGCTCACTCAGACCTTTTTGGTTTTATGTTACATCATGCTCTTCTGTTCTGACAGCTTCCTAGTTAACTACTGTCAACCTGAGGACATTTCACCATCTACTTAATAAATCCCTAGAGAACAAATATATCCCATCACACAACACTGTCAAAATATTGACTTCTTAAGCACACTCCCAGACAGTGAGAAAGCAAGAGAGCATTCTGTATATGAAAGCAAACAGCAGTGGCAGGCTTGGGCTAACAACTGGAGCCAGAAGTTGAATACAGTGAAGGAAGGAGAGAGCATAGGGAGCTTTTGGAGAAACTCTTCTACAAGACTGCAGAAATCTTTCATTTTTTGAGCAAATGCACCTTTCTTTAAAGGATTAGTGTACTTACTAAGGAATCAGCATTCACATCACCTGTACTTTATTTCAGAAATATCTTTTTTTTTCGGGCTTCACTACTCTCCTCCCAAATACTTTTCTCACAGAAGATATAAAACTCCTTTTTTCCCCGACTCAGACTCAAGAAAAAACCCAGCCCTTATGCCAGAGCAAACAAAGAGTAACTGATCAACAACTCTATTCTCCTCAGACTTGCTGTCTCACATTGCTTTCTTGAGTAACATGTTCCATGTGGCATTAGAGGTGAAAAAAGCTCAGAAAGGGAAAGGGCTGAAGGAAATTCCAAGAGGACAGCTGCAGAATGAAACCTTACCATAACCCCCAAAAAGACCAGAGTATATGATGGTATGTAAAGCAAATGCCAGCAGCTTTCAAGAGTTATGCATAGCTTTTCCCAATGGCTAACAGCCTGAGAGCATCAGCCTTGATGTTCTGAGATGCAAGCCATCCAAACATCTCTCTGCCCCCTGGGAAACCATCACCACTGGATCACCAGGAGGAACCAGAACTGGTCTGTGTAAAATGTAACAAGTCCTTCTCCCTCGATAACTAAGAAACTATGGTTCCCATGACTTTTGTCAGTTTACAAGCTAACAAGGTAATTTTAATGATTAATCCTGCTATCTTATTTAAAAATGGAGCAGAGACTCATTAAACAGAGTCAGACAAGCTGCATGGAAAACTGACATCCTGTTTATCCACTTCAGTAGCACAAATTTTCCCCTGCCTCCCTCCCCTGCACCCTCAGCCCTGCCCTGCAGGAATTAACAGTCCATTAGTCATTTTGATTTTAAATTTGGTTTGTTTGCTTGACAACACAGATATTTGTGAGAGACGCAGCCAAAAATCCACAGGGAAATGAGCTGAAACCATCAACTTGCAACATAAGCTACAGAATGTCATTCAGTTCTTAAAAATAAATACATTTCACACAAAAATGATCAAGTGTCTCTATTATTTTAGACTTGGTTTCCCAGATCATGAAATTTTATCACAATGTCTTATTAAAGTCTATGATCTTTGTAAAGTCCACCTCTTTTTTTGTAAAACTTTATAAGCAATTTTTAATTCTTTTTTAATGGCAATGAACATTTTAGTTTTTAAAGTTATGTATCCAAGTTCTTTTTACTAAGTCATTTGTTTTTTTAAAAACCAAATAAAATTATTTATGAATTTCTAGATTTTTGTTCACAGCCTTGATTCTTCCATGGTATATTCTTCACCTGCTGTAAATTTTTACTTTAATGGTTATCTTTGCTCATATATGTAAACTGGTATCACTTTGGAAATAAAGCAAATACACACTTCAAACGAGTATTAGAACTTATTTGCTAAGGGTTCAATTACCTTAAGTCAGTGAACTTCCCAAAATAAGGCTTATTGTAAGGTCATGGTAAAGTACTAAACATGACATAGGTGAAGATAGACACTAGACCATGATTTTCTTATGGTTTGTCATATTCCCTTTCCCCCTTCCCTTATTTCATAAGATTTATATCAAAACCTGAAGTTTGCTATTCTGCACAGATTTTTCAAAATACAGCATCCTTCATCTGTCTACCTGCTCTTTATTTTCTACCAAGGAAATGACACACCATAAAAATGTTTCCTTAGTCAAGAAAAACCTATGTCCTTGTAAAACAGTCCCATTTGGTGCTGATACACAATAACTCTGCTCCAGCATGTCTCAAGACACTTCAAACAATCAAGATCTTGAGTGAAGAAATGTTCTTATGATATAAAATCTGCACTGCAGCCCCTGTGGCCATAACAAAGAGACTTTGTGGTTAAATAGGTAAAAAGATATGATTCAAAAAGAGAAAGATTAATTTACCTGACAAGACATCCACTCCATACTCAATGTTAAGTTTGTGGCAACAAGAATGCAGTTGAACATCAGCAGTAAGGCATACCTCACCAGTGGGGCTGGGCTGTCTCAAACAGGACACAGAGATTTGGCTAGGCTTTGTGGATTCATATACTCCTTCCTTGCTCTTAGGAACTTCTCCCATTTCCTATTCATATCAGGAGAGAAAAAACCTGGGCAAACAAGCAATGAGAAAAGAAGAGCTGGAAAGCACAGAGGGGGAAAAAAAAACCACCACGCTATGGCAGCAAGACCAAATATTATCTCAGCAGCTCTCCACCTTTTCTCAGCCAAGATGCAGCAACCCTCATTCCCATCCTGGTATCACTCACAGTTCTACCCTGCAACAACTCCAGTGCCTTGAACCTACCATCATATCAGTCCCTGTCTTTTCTGTAGTTTTTTGGTACCCACATCCATCACTTCACCAACCCTTTTATTACAATCTTCCCTCCTCTTCTGACCTGGGAGCATGACTCCAGAGTCCTTTTCAGTTCTCTTCTACTAGTTTCGTTCTCTTCTACTGCCCTGGGTAGGAATGACTTTAAAGAACTCGAAGGAAGAAGCAGTATTAACAGTGTAACAAGTGGCAATGAGGGAGAACAGGAACAAGGAGGAAAAGAGCAATCCAAAAGGATCATGAGACCAAACACAGTGACATCCAGTCAAATGAACACTCAGGATATTAAGTCCCCAAGAACAAAGTAGTCACCTCCCATCAGATGAGCTAAAAAATACAGCATGCAGTAAAAAGTGTGGCACAGGAGTCCAGGCAGCATGTGTCATGCAGAAAACACTAGAACCACGAAACTACTACTGTCAGTAGATAGCTACCTTTCAGCACTGTGCCTTTTTCTAAAGCGTGAGCAAATGTCTCTTCACTACTGAAGAAATATACAGGAAAGAATTAAAATTTATGGCCTCCTAACGGCACTATCGAACCTTGCTGTCCTAAGTCAAAGGCATTTCCCTGAACTGCCCTCAAGAGGCCAGACAATTCTAGTTACTTGGAGCTGCTGGATAACGGCACCAGACAGTGCTGCATCGCCTCTGCAACACTGCCAAGCATTCAAGGCAGCTGCTCAGGGCCAGGATGAAAGCAGCAGATCATCACCATGATCACAGCAAACATTTGGATTTAAGTCAAGTACTTGCAAGAAGACCTGGACACTCCCACCAGTTCAATTCCTGTCGTGCTTCCCCATGCTGCTCAAATACACAGCTGCTCTTGCGTGCTGTGCTTTCTGCAGGCAGCGCCTTCATCACCACACAACTCTCAATGGCTCCCATGGCCAAGCAACCCGTGTCTCCTCTGCAGACTCACTCTAATTTCCTCTTCAGGAAATCAGGCACTGTTTCAAAGCACTTGCCTTTGAAAAAGTCTTAAGGACATACACAGCAAGGATTTATTTATGTCAGGGAAGACAAAGTCAACAAAATATACCATGCTTACACAGGCAGACAGAGAGGCTGGCATTGCACCCCAGGACCGATGTACTCCACAGAGACAGGAGCCCTACAGAGTGCACACTTGCCTGCAAAGCCTGGCCTGGCTCTGTGGTAACATTGTGGCATCACCAAAACCCATCTCAAAATCGAACAACTTGTCTGAACCTTAAAAATCATCATCTAAACAAGAAAGATACTTGCTCTCCATTTTAAGGCAAAAAGATGTATAGGAATTAGTACAGGCATCATCTCCAGCAGTTTAACTTTGAATTCAAAGTTAGTGTTAGTTGTAGAACAAAAATATTTTTGAGACAGTTCCTCATATTTGAAACTACTGGGGTATAATAAAAATTGGTGAACTTGAAGTTCACCAATTTTCTCTTACCAGTGGAACATCAAAAAAGCAGCACTTCAGAATGCAAGCTAAATGTCCAGCCCCTTAGTTACTCACTGGCTATCTGAAATTGAGGTTTAGCAGAATATTGGCTTCTCATCAAACTTGAACTACAGTATTATAAATATATTTAAACCAGTCTTTCAAACAAGGTAGGCCAACCTGCTTTGAGAATCTCTTCCTTCCTCCCACTCATACCACATTTGCAAACAGGCTGTTGATAAAAGCCACAAAACACAAATTCAGTCTGTCCAGCTTAATACTAAACTGCAGGGGTTTACTCAAAGTATGTTTGTTAGTTGTTTCTTCCCCTAAATGCTTGGTGTCTGAATAATTTAGAAATACTTCTGGTTGGTAAATAACAATTCCAGTGCCAAATGTTAGTACAAGGTTTTGGAGCAGCTGTAACTGTGCTAAGAGTCCACATGGATAGGAATGAATATCCTCTATTACTACAGAGCAAATAACCTATACTGTATGCTACTGCAGAAACACATGCTGCCACAAAAAGGGAAAAAAACAGACAACAATATTTGTTATCACTAAAGTCTCATTTAATTCCTGCCTACTGCAGTCATAAGTACTAGACAATAGCTGATGCTGTGGTACTGCAGAGTAGTTAACATTTCACATAGAGTAAGAATGCCTTCTCAGAGGAAAACATTAGCAGTTATTGGTATCTTGCAACATAGCAGATGTCCAAATTTAATCACCCCTATCACCTCTGCATCCACATGGACTGAAATGGGTGTATGTGTATAGACGTATCACAAGTGGTGATACTTTTCACAAGTGAAAAGTATCTCAGCATTCTTTAGATAGACTCCACATAAACCACTAGTTTAGTGATTGTTTTTTTGGTTGTGTTTCAACTCAATACACAGCTTAGTTTACCAGGGTCCAATTTATAACCAGGTTCTACCATAACTGAATTAATAACCTGCTTAATCACACATCAACATGGTCTAACAATGGTTAGCTCTGAGGATTATTTATTACTCTGTCAACTATATGATAAAAATCAGTAACAGCATTTGCCCTGTTGACCATCAAATATTTCTAACATTTTCCCCTTTGTGAAAACATACATAGACAAATTTAAACACTGTGCTGTTCAAATGCTGCATTTAGAGAAAAGTCCTGGTTAAAAATGCAAGAACTTGTAATGAAAATTTCAGCCAGAAAGTATTTTCCAGTGGGATTTTCATGAAGCTGTTCTTGTCAAGCAACAGAGCTTACTTTTGTTATTTTAATATAACAAGAACTCAACCCCAAACAAACAAAAAAGCCAACAAACAAAAAAAAAACTAATAAAGACCAATAAAAATAACAACCACCAAACAAAACCACAACCCAAAACAAAACAAACAAACAAAACCCAGAAAATTCAAAATAAACAAACAAAAAAAACACACATCCTTAGGGTTACTATTGTTAAAGAATACATGCACTTTGTTAGGGTTTGGGTTTTTTTCAGTTAGGCAATGTGCACAAAAAACTTTGAAAACAATCCAAAACAGAGCGTCAGAAGAAGAGAGGCAAAGTGGTTTTGTTTTCAAATCCAGAACCAATCTTGTTGAAAGAACTGTACCAATCACTGTAAAAACAGGACTCTCCCACCCTTGTGCTTTTCACGCATCCAAGTCAGCGACTTGGAAGAGCTCAGACCTTCCACTTTAGGCTGGCATCAGAGCTACTTCTACATGAAGATACTGGTCAATCACTCAAAGAAAACATTTTAGAAACTCTAGGTACGCATGGACTCTTCAGACCAATTACCCTTCAGGACATATTTCTGAAGTAATTGTAATGAAATGATCATAGCTTTAAAATGTTGGTTCTACAAAAAGTCCAGAGCACACATCTCAGAAGACTGAGATTTTACATTTTCCTACTAATAAAGCTCAGCAAACATGAGGTTGATGTACACTTATGTCCTCATGTGAAGACAGACAGGTTTCAAGCATTTAACTGCAAGACAAAATTTCAAAAACAAATGAAAATGATTATGTATTCAAATGTATTAAAACCTAACACTGTATCTATTTTATTGTCTTTACACTTTATTACATTTTCCAAAATCCATTTCAATTAACATCAGCACTAGCAATGAACAAGCTGCCAGGAACATCAAGACTCATATCCAAATATCTGTGCATGTCATCATTATGGCTTTCATGTACTTTAAAAAGAAGACTAAAAGCATGATTGAAGAGGTTGTTAAAATTTTACATGAAGGTTCTTTTCTTTTAGTTCATCTGGTTGAACAAAAGCTCATTTTGTTGGTCCATCAGTTTTCTGATTAGTCTGATGAATGAAGCACTGACTTATGTCTGCATACTTCTGTATAGTGTAACATAACTGCATTCATTTAACAACCAAAGACAATGACTACTAAGGAAGATATAATTTAGTTTTTCTTATCAGTTTTCTTAGCAAGAGCAAATCTCAAGCTCCTGAAAATGAAATATTGCAGCATAAAATGCATAGAAATGTCTTGTTTTGATTTAGTGTAACTTGACTGCCTAAATACACTTCAAATGATTTATTTCCAGATGGTACTAAAGGCAATAAATTATTTCTTCTTTTCATTTGCAGTGTAAATAAACTGAAGGACAAATCTAGTTTTAACTTCAATATCTCTTGAAATAGTGATGTGAGTTTTTTTAAAGCTTATACCGAAAATAACTTTTCCTTTCCCCAGACACTATGTGACATTGATCTACATCATACTGTTGTTTTTATCTTTTAGTTAATTTATTAGTATTAAAAACTACCACCACTATAAAAAAAGAACACATTATGAAAGTAGTCATACCCTTACAAAAACCTCTAAGGTTTAGTAAGTTTATCATATTTTAATACTTTCACTATTTAGATGAAACAAAAATATGTACAAAGGAATGTAAGAAAGATTACTAGAGAAATAATTATATGGTAGGAAATTACCATTAATCCATTACTCTTATACATGTGCCCATAACAAAGTAATTGTTTTAGAACTTGTTTCCATTGATTTTAATATTGCAATGTTAAGATCTAGAAATAAAAAATGACTATTCTTTTACTCTAACACATTCAAATTTACATGAGAGTTTCCCCCAACAATATAGTTTTGAAAGAATAATCTTCACATTGCACACAGGCTGAACAAAATATCCAAAAGGAGAAACAGCACTGCCCTCTTGCAACTGAGGAACATTGCTGTTGCAGACATAGAGCTGGAAATATCAAATAAATTTTTCTCCAATCCTCTCAAAAAAAAAAAAATTTAATACAAAACCCCAGTTCAGTTTTGCAATTGTTTATTCTGCAGTTAGACTATTTCTATTAGAGAAAAGCAAAGGTTCCATAAATCTCAGCCAATTTCTTACAGTGTTTTATGGTCATTTTGTGCAAAATCTGTGAGGTTTAGGTGTCACACACTTAAGCCTGCACAGATCCACAAGAAAAATTCAACTGAATGCGCTATGTGAGAACCCAACACACATTGCAGTGAAAAAACAGCAGGAGCCCAACTCTACTTGTATGGGGACCCTGGATATTCTCATCAGCTGAAGGGTTCTATCTGTTCACTTTCATCTACTGCAATTACAATAGTCAAGTCTGAGACACCTCTTTCACATCCATTGCTCCTGCTCTCTTGGACTTACAGAGTGCTTGAAAGCCTGCTAATCCTCATGTGAAAAAACAGAGTCCAATTATGCAAAGAGCTACAGCTGCACTTTTAAGAAGCATACAGATACATGGCACTCTTGGATTTCACCACTGCCAACAGCCTAAACTTTTAACTCTAAACCTTTAAAATCTGTGTGAACATGATGGGCTTTTGCTGGAATTTTTTTGTTTGTTTTTTGTTGACTGTTTCTTTAATTTTCCTCAAATTCACTGACTTGCAGATGAAGAACATGGTGTTTGGCTCCCTTGACAATCAAAGCCACATCACAGTTAAACTGTACACAAAGCCTTGTGCAAGAGAGACTACTACATTTCAGCTGCTGTCAGCTCAGTTATATACTCTCCAAATGAAGGAAAAAGATGAGTACTTGGAATTTATTTTTAAACTTGCTTGCAATCAAATGCAACTGTAAAATTCCACATCCACCTAAGACCAAGCTTCTGAACATACTCAGAACTAATTTCTGTCAGCTACAAGTGCTGTTACTTTACACACACAGTCAATAATAGAATAAAGCAAAGTCTAGGTTAGGTAGACATTGCACAGCTCGGAGTCAAAACAGTAGCATATGAGTTTATTTCAGGGTACTCAGGGTACTCAGACGCCTGTTGCTGTAATTATTAATACTGAAGAGTTGGAGTTATTTTTCCCTTCAGCAACTCCTCTATTAAATGAAGTGAATTTCTGCAATTGAGACACTGCTTGTCTTTCAGTCACAGCATAATTTACTCTAGGCAATAAATTATTTCCTACTGTGCGCTTTACAATTACAATTTCTCACTGATATCATAACTCAACAGGGTAATCAGTATTTATCTAGTGCCTGTGGATTAAAACCTTTCTAACACTCCTGAAACAAAACAGAAGTTATGAAACATACCCAGACGAGGAGCAACAGATTTCTTTTCACTGTTCCACAGTATCCCAGCATTCCAACTATGATGAGGAAACAGCAGACTGCAATCATAACCGGGTGGACCACAGGAAAGTAAGTCAAAATGACAGCTTCCTCCACCCTAAATCCAACCAGAACAATAATCAAAAAAGCACAGTCAGCAAAAAATGATACAAAAGCAAAAAATACAGCCATTAAGAAGAAAATGGTTGATTAGCAGATGCATTCTTTTCAGCACTTTACACATTTCTCAAAAATCTCTTCAACACGGTTTTAAAGTCAAATGCTGCATTCGGATACCAAAAATTGCATTGTCCAAAACCTCTCTGGAGTAAAGGTGATCTTCCTGCCCTGCACTTGCACAGTATGCAGAACAATGAGGCCCTGTTTTATCATCAGGGCTCATAAGCACTGCTGTAATAAAATTAATAGAATTTCTAAATCTCTGGACTGAATTAAGTATTCAAAACTAAACAGTAATATAACATGATTACATGTTGTCAACAGGCCAAAAATAGATCACTGTTAGAAAAGAAAGGCACAGGATTGAAACCCCACCTTTCTCCTTTTTCTAATTCCAACTGATGCCCAAAACTGTGGCAAAAAAATGCACCTTCCAATAAAACAATGATTAGTTTAACTGAAAGATTCTCAATTCTACAAATTCTAATTAAGAAGGTTACCACACAGAATGAACAACCCAATCAGTAACTCAGACAAATTAAAAGTTTAACTAAAGCTTTACCTTGTTTCTGCAGTTAAAGTGAGAACATTATTCAAGTAGTCTCTCAGCCAAGCAGAAACACCTAATATGCTGATGGACATCAACTAAAAAGAAAACATTAAGTTATTTATTATGTGTTTAATGCAAATTGCAAGATCATTTATAATTTAAGTAGAGGATCAATCATCACAAACATCTTTCATGCATTCATTTATTTGAACAACATACTGTCCCCAAAACTGTACTACTAAATGCTTAGAATTGGTTTGTTGCCCAAGTATTAGGGTGCCAGTGACAATAATCTTCTTTTCCACCTAGAGATGCTACTGTTGGCTCCTATCCCACTTCTGCTCAACATATCACAGAAACAACAGGAAGGGCTTACACTGCTAAAATCAGTTACTCTTTAGGGCTCACAAGAGATACACATCAGTGTGCATGAAATCATAAAGCCATGCTCAGGTACACAGTGAAGAAAAATCTGATACAACCACCTTGATACACTGAAACTCAAGAGAGGAGATTTATCTTTGGGTTAAATTTAAAACAATCTGATTCTCTTGCTTATTCAGGCAGAGTCACACTGTAAACACTGTGTCTATTTCCTGAACCATAAAATGAAAATAAAACTAACTTCATTTCAATTACAAACCATGTAAAGCATTTGGGTATCTAACACGTCAGAGGCACAGTTTCCATTAGCACTACTCCCACAGCAAGTAAATCCCCAAGACTGAACCCACCCAGAATTGCCACCACCTCAGCAGACAGGGATTTCTGTCACCTGATGCTATCATACTATCAGCACACCTGGAACTTACCTGGAGAAGCTCTGCCCTCTTATTTTCTTGAGGAGCCAAACCTGAACAACACATTCAGAACCTGCCACACTGTGACAGCACCAGCTCTGCTGCTGCTGCAGCAGAGGTACTGCTAGAGGACAAGGCATCCTCACTCAGTTTCATGAGGGCACCTAGGCCAGGACCACAGAAGACACAGGAGCTCAGAAGCATCACTGTCTAGTTGAGGGAAGAAGCCCTAAGCATGCTGACTCTCCTGAATACTACTATCTTCATGAACTGCACAGGGGTAGGACAAGATATATCAGTACTGTACTTACAGTTTCTTAAATTAAAAGAAGTGCTAGCTCCCCTGTTATCCTCAACACCTAGCATCTCACATGCCCTCATATTTCCCTGAAGCTGTTTTGAAGAACAAGTAAAGTGGTTCAAACCTAACAGGAAAAGTCGCTCTGTGTACTTACTGGCTCTTTAGCCTGCAGCATGCCCACAGCAGACTGCTTCTGCCCTTAAAAATTCACAGATGTCCCAGTAGCTACCCCAGAGCTTCTTCCTGTTTTTCAGATCCAATGGACAAAGTAAAAGCACTGCCCTGGTTCTGAGAGCTGCTCGGCATGCTGCAAGCATACTCGTGGAAGCTAGTGCATGCTACATGTCTACTATATTCACTCACGTTCTTTACACTGGGATCTGTTTTGGCTGGTGAAACAGTAACAGTAAAGAACATTTTCTATTGTCTTATTTGCAGGAAGCTGCAGGAACAAGGAAAACGAGATGACTGGAATCTCCTCTTAAATAAACTCCTCCCACCTATCTCCTAAGAAAGCAACAGGCAAACATACCCACACAAGCAGTCAAAAACACCAGAGAGGTAAAGCAGACTGCAAGTGGCCAGCCTACTTTCTTGTTGTCAAAAGGCAATACTAAACATTTTTAACCCTCCACATCTCCCTGAAAGGCCTGTTGACACACACAGAAAAGCATTAGCTCACACATCCACTCGGTTTATGGTAAAATATTTAAGATATATTTAAAATATTTAAGATATAACCCAATTTGGTTACTTTATTTTACAACAGTGGTGTTCAGAAGTGAGAAGTCCATCAAAACACTGCTCTGTAACTTTTGGTAAGAGCCAGATGGTCCTGCTACAAAAACAGTCCCAGAAAAATGATCACTTTCTAAATGATGCTCTTCCTCACATACCAGACTGGTGCATTGCCTACTCCTTGCTGTCCATTAGGCACTCTCAGGCTGCACAGATTTTCTTTCAGTTGTCAGTATGCAGCAACACACTGTACACAGCAGTGAGAGGTGGTGGATTTCGTGGAAGGCAAAATTGCTCTTTCAGCAGAGGTAAGATCTGGCAGGACGCTGAAGCAGGTTACTCACAGAAAACAGGGAGATCACAGAGCAATCAGGTAAAAGGTAGAGGGGACAGAAAGGACTTCCTGGAGACCAAAGGTACTGAGCAGAATCCTGTCACTAAGAGAATCATTCAGTTTGCTAGAAGAAAAGGACTTGCATGCAAAGGTAAATCAGGAAGGACGAGAACTTTCATTTCTGCTCTGTCTAAATTACGTCTTCTCTACCTAGACATGTATTTTTGCCCATAAAAAATCCATAAAAAACCTAAGCAGATACATCACTAAGCTGTGGCCAACACAGAGCCATGTGATTTCTACAGAAATGCTTAATGATCACATCAGAGAACGTGATCTCTTCATTTATGAGCAGTTTTCTTTAACCTATGAAACATAACCTTCACCAATAATGTAACTACATGAACACCATTTCAGTTCATAAAAACAAACTCTCTATGGAAGGCCTCTTGCACCATTCAGAAAGATTTTAGTCATTTAGATTCTTCAGGCTATTAATTGTTAATATGAATAACTAACAATTAATACTGTTGCTCACTGATGCAAATTACATGCAGGAACAATCCACTATAAAGCCTGTGAAAGCCAGGATACTGCTCAACCACTCACCTACCCTGTGCGTGGCAAGATCTCACCACCAGTAACTGCTTCAGGTGTTAATGACTTCTGCTGCTCTTAAAATGCACAAGAGCTTGGTCAGCATGACTCCGAAAAAAGTGGAAGCACACTGCCTTACCCAGATGTTGCACGAAGATTATCTGTGCAACACTCTTCTGCCAAATTCCTAGTGAGGCACCTTTGGGCACTCTATTCTCAAGGAAGTCCAAAGTGAATTATTACTCTGAGTGACCTGAAAGCCAGAGTGCTGTGACACACTACATTCACAGGGGTGGGAGAAAGGCATGGGTCAGAAAGTGAAGGCAAATACTCAAGAGGCTCCTCTTGAAAAAAAAGAGCCCTGTGAAAGAGCAAACTCAAAACTCAAAATAGCAATTTAGCAATAATTTGATCACAAAAGGTATATTCCACAGCACACAAGCTAGCAATAGCTTGGTAGCTCTTCACTAACAGAAGGAAATTATGGGGAAAAAGTTGCATCCCCTCTGATCAGCAGAAGTGAGTCTCAGGGCAGCAACATCATGATGGACAAAAGATGCCTTTGCAACACCAGACTGTCCTGCATAATGACTGGTGTTTATTTTAGTGACAAAAGATTATCAAGTACTAACTCCCATCCCTCAATCCACTTGCTCACCTGCTCCACAACCACAAGGGAATCACAACAAGAACACAACATCCATCTGGCCTCCACAGCCTTTTGCTGACTCAAGGCACAGATGTGCTGTCCTGTAAAAGCACTGAACATCCTCAAGTGCCAGATGACATCAAGAAAGCTCCAGGCACCCACCACTCCACACCACCTCCAGCACAGGCAGATCTTCAGCCAGCAGCACAGGAAGTCCTTCAGCCAGCAGTACAACTGAGCCCAGGCACTCAGTAAGCAGAAACAACAACAGCCTCCCCAAAAACCTTGGTGGGCATCTAAACCCACCAGTAAGTATCAGCAGGCACATCAGTGAAATTCACTGCCAAGTGATTTTCAAGTCATGGGCAGAAGCAAGGTCCTGATTACAGCTATTGTTGGTTCATTTAAAGGATGGTAAAATGGTGGCCCCAAAAAACTGACATTCCCCACTTCAGCCATTGCTTTGTAACAAATTTATACGTAAAATATAGTTAAAATCCTTATCAAGCAAACAGATGAAAGAACACAAGTTTATAACAAATAAAATTGCTAAGATAATTCTCACATTAGCAGTGAGATCATTTAAAAAAGTTTTCATTCAAGCTTCCCTGATGACAGCCAGTCTGCTGTGCTGTAAATATAATATGATAGTATGCAGTAAAACATGTTTATTTGTTGCAGCTGGCTACACAAGTCACTACAGGTTTAATTCTGAGCTGCCACAGTATGTTGTATAGCCATCAACATGACACTGAGGAGTTCACAATGATACCTACTGTAATACTCTATTTTAAAGATATTTTCACACTGATTGAACATGGGTAATAAATTCTATTTCTATATATGAGCAATATGCATGCAATAATATATTAAATTTTCGAATTAATTTTTAATGTAAAGTTCTAAAAGCTGCTAAGGTTTTCTCAGACAACTGAATTACAATATCCAACAATAGACTTCAGGTACTAGGAGCAATCATTCCCAAGCATAGTTTAAATTGTGTTTGGAACTCTCTTAAGTAAATTAGACATCAAAATGAAAATATAAAATCATCTGCAATTCATTAAGTATATATTTTAAGCCATTATTTTGAAAATTCTACTTGCAGTGTCTCTGAGGCCATACCTAAACTGGAAAATAAATCTGCATTTGCAATTAATAAATGAACATGGATTTCTGTCTTTAAGGGAGCAAGTCCAATTGATCTTGCTATATCCATATCTGAGTTCACCCCCTCATTATTTTTTTTTATTCAAACATTCTAGCATACTCATTTTACTTTTGCTCAAATTTGAGAAAGGGCTTTTTTATCTATTAAATCAGAGGAAAGACTGAAAGTATCTGCCATACCAAAAATCACACATGATCATTTTTTATTCTAACAGATGGGGTAAACAACTTCAGGCTACGCTCTGATATCCATAATGAAACACTGACTAGCAACACTAAAGAGCAACCTGCTTTGCATGAAAAGGTTTCTGGCTACAAGGAAATTACTTCCAAGATATGACAATGTTCATCAGAATACATCCCATAATTTTATTTTTAAGAAAACAAACAAACAAAAAACCCCACAAACAAACCCCAAAATAAACCTTGTGAAAATCTTCCTGTTAAAATTGATTCAGGTAATCTGAGCTATGGCTTACCTTTATCAAGGGACAGGGAGGACCCATCACAACAAGGTCATGAGTATGCTGCAATGTTTTCACAGGATTTTCACTATTAGGTCCAATATTCAGATCACTGAACAAACACAGATAACTCAGATCCATGGATAAACAGACAGCTACATTTTTTGGGACAGAGGGACATAAGGGTGGAAGAGGGGGAGCAAGAGGCCTTGTTTTTCTGTATTACCTGGCAAAACCATTTAAATGTTTAGAGAAAGAATTGTCTACAAAAAAGGGAAATCTCCTATACCCTAAAGAACACCAACCATTTCATTTCAGCTAAGCTTCCTACAAGGTTATGCCTTGGTCCCCTCCCATATCAGCAAACAGCTGAAACACGTTCATATTTGCACTTTGAATCTGAGTTTGCTTGCACAGCTGCAGCAGTGAGTTAGCAACCTGCTCCACATTTGGCACGGGCTGGAACTCACACACTGCAGTAAGGCAACTGCTGGAGCACTGACAGGCTGCTAAGAGGTCACCATCCCAGGGAACACGAGCCAGTTTTTCAGCAGGTGGCTGTTCAAGGCATGGAGAGGGAGCACAGCAGAAAGAACAAGAGCCCAAGCATGCAAACAAGGGCACACTAAAAGCAAAGACTCATAAAGAAGTCACCATCCTCTCTAAGACTACTCAGGCACTGCACTTCTTTTTATGACTTGTGCCACTTTTCCCTCAAAGGTAACCATCTCACTGTCAAGACTTTTGCTCTGGGGAAGAACAGGAATGTGCTGCTCATCACAGGTAATCCAGAGCAATGCTCAAAGCATATCCCAATCCATATCACAATCCACACATTACTATCAAGATGATACGCCTTCACATACATACAATATACTCATAATTTTGTTTCTCTAAGAGTCTGTTTTTATTCATGGATAGCAGTCAATCTCAGAGATGTAGGCAAATAACTTTTAAACTCAGTATGCATAGATATAGATAGTTAAAGCACATATTTCTTATGATCCACAGGACTACATGTTAGCTCTTAGTGGTTTTATACCAAACTTTCCTGTTTTATACATGAATACCCATGAGCACACAAAGATGATTAAAATGAACCTGCATTTTTATTTAAATCACATATTCCTATAAAAATGCACAAAATTAAACTATACCTATACCTTGTAAAACAGCTACAAGGTGTTTTAAAAATTGAAAAATTGCTATTATTCTTATGAGCCTTGTCTAGAGCCTACCACAGACTCAAGATGACAGAGAACCTTCAGAAGTGTACAGAGCACAGGGTACTGGAGATTCATGAATAATTGGATAGCTACCTCCTACAAAAGGAGATGTGAATTTAAAGAAAGAAAAAATATACAAGTACCTACATGCCAGATGGACCCTTCCAGTTTGCTCCAGATTGTGGTTTACCAGTATAACCACATAGCTTGAAATTTTTCCTTCCTCCTGATCGATGGGCTCAAACCTGTGCTGACATGATTTGTGACTCATCCTCCAGGTTGATGCAATAAGTTCCACAGAGTTAATTGTTGAGTATTACCAAAAAAGTGTCTGTGGTTCACTTCTGTTTGAATGCCAATTAAAAAGCTTATTAATGCAATTTCTAACATTTGGGTGGAACCTGGGTTTGTCTTTTTTTCTTTCCATTAGCACATTAAGCCACTCTTTTTCAGGACAGTTTTTCAGAAACTCCAGGAATTTACAGCTGATATGCCACTCAGGGTGAGCCATATCACCTACAAAGATACTTTGAATAAAAAATTAGAGATAGACACAAAGCTGACTTATGGCTGAACTCTACTTTTTTAGGACATAGTCTGGTAATGTAATGATGTTGTATAAATATTACATACTAAAGACAACAAAAAGTAAGAGATTTCTCAAATGCTAGAATTAAAAATACTTCTGGTCCTTTAAAACTCCTCCTATAGCTTCCTCTTTTGAAAGCATTCCTTTAAAAAGACAGCATATTCCCACAGAAGCCACTGTTATTTTCTTTGCACTAAGAAAACCAGGCTTTAATTACACATGTCTAAACTGCAGTCTCTAAAATCAGAGTACATTAGCCTAAAAACACAGTTTACAGTGCTACAGGTACCTCACCAGGCAGTGTTCATTTCAATGGATATTATTTGCCACTTAAAACATTGACCCAAACTCTTCAAGTATCTACAAATCCCACCAACAAGAGTAGGAGTCAAAACACAGGAGAAACAACTTCTATGCAGACTCTGGTTTCACAGAAGGCAAGATAGACTGATTTCTGTCTCATGTCACAAGAGACTTGAAAAATAAAAAAATTAAAAGATTCAACACATGAATTTGAAGTTACAGAAACAGAAAATAAAATATCACTGCTTCCAACCACCCTTAGTTACTTCCTAGCACAAGACTCATATTCACTTGCTCTGAGCTCTCAATTAGTACATATAAACAAAATTAAAAGACCTAAGTACTCAAAACTAACTGGAAACTTGCTCCACTTTCATTTTAAACTTTGTTTACAAACACAAGCTAAACATAGATGCATAAAGTTTCCACTACCTGCCAGAAGTGTTTATTTGGCTGCAACCACTCAAGTGAAATTAGATGGTACTGCTGAAGGAAATCTTAAATACTGTTCAACAGAAACAGCATATCCCTAGGCTAAAAAAGCTCACAAGGTGAAAGAAAAGTGGCAACATCACTGTCTTGGCTCAAACATTCACTGACACTATTAATCATCAGTTAAGAGATCCTTACCACCTGCAACACAGTCAACTGCAACTTACAACCTTGATTTGTCCACAGCACTACAGTACAGTCATCCTCAATTACAAGCAACACCACAGCAGCTGCTCCTGCCTCACATGATCACCAGGAAAAAAAAAAAAAGTTGTCAGTTTTCTCAAGACAAAGTCTATACAGACTTTTTCATGCATTCTTCCTGCCACATTATACATCTTTTCTTCAAAAAAATGCAGAAAATTGATAAAATTATTGTGTTGTTTTTAGTTGCATTTACTATCACTATCCAGTTCATCTATTTGAACTATTAATAACTTTTTTTTAATGAACATAAATGGCTAAGCTGCAAAGGAAAGTAGAACAAACTTGTATGTCATAAAACTACTGCTTTGCTAAATCCCCTACTGCTGTAAGCAGCCAGGAGGCTGAATTTCCCCTGCATTCAGCACCATTTGTTAGTTCCTTTTCTAGCACAACCCATAGGGGATACTTGCACTCCAGTATCTCCTGTGATATATCTGTGCCATTATTACAGGCTGACCACGTTCTGTGACTGAAGGTCTGCCTAGTATAAACATTTGCAAAGGTGCTTTGACTAGGAAAACAACCACAGCAAAATACAGAACAATGGCAGCACTGCAAAGTGTGGCAAAGAGGGATCCTGTGAGGACACGTTACACAGGGCTCAAAATGAATGAGGATACTCATGTTACACCCAGGACTGCTACTGAGCTGGGACAGCGTCAGGAGCTTGCCAATCCAGTAAAGCCCCACCAGAAGGAAAAACCCTTCAGTCTCATAAAATGCATAAAATATATTAGTAAAGCTATCATTTAGCAAACTAAATTTCTCCAAGTCCCGACACAAACACTATCTAGATATAACAAAGACCAGCACTGTCCCTAAGAGAAAAATAAGAAGCAGTAGAAACACATCTTCCCTCAAGAACCACTAAGATAGGCTGCTTAGCTAAGCACTAAGTCTTGACCACAAAACACCAAATCATACATTTTTGAAGGTCTTCTCTTTTATTAGGGCTGTCCAGAATTTAATATACTGGAAACAGCAGTGTTACAGAACATAGAATCAAGCTGGATCCCTCAGTCTTGCAAATTATGCTAAGAAGTGATGCCCATTTTTATATAAATATAAATATATATATATATATATATATATATGAGGATTCCAGAAGNAAAAAAAATAGACGACTGAGGATGTCCTGAATCTGCAAATTCCACTGCTATGAAAGAGACATCTTGCAGTCAGATGCATGCTTCAACTGACCACGGAAAAAGCTTCCAGAAGGGTATCATCAGGTCTATGACCAGCATCAGTCACTTAACAACAGTTAGAGCACTGATGACAAATTTATTTCCATCTTGGAAGTAGGAAGGCTTTCTGCAAGTTGCAGGTCTTTAAAGTACCAATCCACTGACTTCCACAAAACCAGTGTTTTTCTGGAGGAGTAAAGGCAATACATTTACTGCTATGCAGTTCATTATAAAACAGGATGAACCACTACAACACAGCCTTGTGTTTTCAGCTGATTGCTTATGGATTATTTACAGCTAAGCAGACTTCAGGTCAAAAGTCACAGAAAGCATTATGAACAGCACTTCCTGCCTGCCTCTCTCTCATGCATACACAGGTACATCACAGCTCATCAGCTCAGTAAAAAAAGTTTCTTTCTGTACAGCACACAGCTGTACATTTACAAGCAATACTATGGAGAAGCTACGAGGATAGCAGCAGAGTGACTGATAAAGTTCTCTCACTTCTCTGCTTCCATAGGCACCAAAAAACACCAAATAATGCAGACAGCAGTGTTTTGCAGTCACCATCTGCACCTTCAGTTTTTCAGCAGTATCTAGGATCAGACTAACCCCTTGTGTTATCTTAAGGAGCTTCATATGCACTAGTTTATCCTCACCAAGCTGGCAACGACAAATGCTGTAGTCCCATTACACACACTGGGACAGCTGCACACGGTACACACTTTGAAGCTTATTTCAGATGTTCTCGTCTAAGAGCTTGACAGTCAGACCTTACCAGCCAGCATCCACTGACTCCTGCATGGTTTTATTCAGGACTTCAAAGGCTTCGTGCCCTAACTTGAACAAAGCAATCCTTTTTGCACAAAAACTACCATTCTGTTCCAAATGCTTTAACAGTATTCTCTCATTCACATTCTGATTTCCACTTAGTCTTCAGAAATCATGGGACTTCATCTCAATTCCAAAGCCCTTGCTATAGCCAGGGACACCTTTCACTAGAACAGGTTACTCAAAGCTTGAACACTTCCAGGGATGAGGAAGACAAAATTTCTCTGGGCAACGTGCGCCAGTGATACACTGATACCATAGCAGTAACTTCTTCCTTTATAATATGTAATGTTAACCTACTCTTTCTCAGTTTGAAGCCATTCCCTCTTATCCTGTCCCTACATGCTCTAGTAAATAGCCCTTCTCCATCTTCCTTGTAGGCTCCCTTCAGGTACTGGAAGGCCACAATAAAATCACCCCAAAGCCTTCTCTTTTCCAGGCTAAAAAACCCCAATCCTCTCCGCCTTTCCTCACAGCCCTCCTCAGGACCCATGCCAACAGGTCAATGTCCTTCCTGTGTTAGGGATCCCAGTGCTGGAGGCAGGTAGAAAAAAGATCAAATATAGACTAGGTTTGGTCCCAGCACAGATACTATCCCTGCATCACTCAAATCTGAGCCAGCCCCTATGAACAGGTGTGTGATATCATCCCTTTTATTGTCTTACCCTTATCACACACAAATCTCATCTATTTAAGTGAAAGAGATTTCATTTGTTGCAAATGAGTAAGGACTCTGAAAATATCCATCCTGCTGATTCTTCAGCGCTCCAAAAGCTTAAGGAATAAGAGTTGAACACACCCACTTGTACTGAAAGTGAGAAATCCTGCTGCTATAAATACAGCTTTGACTGAAATCCTCAAAACAAAAGAAGGGGCCTTGCCTGCCACTTAGGATCTGTCCACTGAATGCACAAAAAAGACTGTGGGCAGACTATTCAAGCACCTACAAGAGCTTGGAGCTCCTCTTGGGTCACAGGATGCTCTGAAACTCACCCAGTCAAGAAGCCATCCGTGAATATTTCCCTCTTTACACATTACAGGTACACCAAATTCCACAAGTAACGCTAATTCAATCTTACTTCCTACTAGTTTCCAAAGGCATGTTTTCCCCCCAGTACAATGCACTCCCTTGCGGGAGCTGCCGGGCACGGGGCCAAGGGCGGCACCTCCCGTCCCGGCGCGGACAGCCCGCGGCCGTGCCCGCCCCGCGCCCCGGGGACGGCACCTGCCCGGCCCGGCCCGCGCCGCCGCACTCACCCAGAAGAGCAGGTTCAGGGCGTAGAGCAGGCAGCGCAGGCACTTCACCGAGTCCTCCCTGGCCATGGCGAGCCCCCGCGGGACACAGCCCCATCCTCTCACCACATCCTCCCTCCCGAAGCCGGGCCGCTGGCAACCTGCGGGGAAGGACGGGAGAGGGGTGGGCGAGTCCGCCTCACAGAGGGACCTGCGCGCAGGTGGAGGCGGCGGAGCCGCGCCGCGCCCCGCGGAGACCCCCGGCAGCCTCCCTGCCCCTCCCGGAGCCACCGAGGAGCGAGCTGTTCTCATAAAAATACTAAA